>JAHKKF010381620.1:0-27852 GCA_019740295.1 Labeo calbasu | reverse complement strand
GGGTCGCATTCACTGTGGGGCCGAATTTTCCTGATGCGTTTCGGGCACAATGAGAGGGTGAAATCCGTGCGAGGGCAGGTTTTGGGAAAAGCATCTGTGCTCAGGTCGATTACTGTCATAAAACTCTGCCAGCGCCCAGCTGGGGGTCAGACGGAGAGAGGGAACGGGGGGGCAGAGGTCCTCAGATGGTATAAAGATCAGAGCAGGACTATCCAGGTGAGAGGTAGAACCCCCCGGCCAGCCCAATCTGAGCTGCTCATTCAGATGCTAATGAGAGGGTAGAACACATCTGTTCCCCCCCTACCGCTCGGGGTCTTTGTCACCTGAAAAGCTCCCCACCAGGTATCAAACAAGCTGCAGGAAACAGCCCCTTTTCATCCTGTTACCTCCGTTCTCCAATCAGCAAATGAGGCCCTGGTGACAACAGGGGCCCCCAAGAGCCCGACGGGGCCACCGATGCCCCACACGCACCTGACACAGTTACACAGCCCAATTAACCCTTGCTCGCTGACGAACACCAGCAGCAAGCTGTTTAACTCAACCGTTTGGTTTACCTACTTCCCGCATGATGTTCCATCAGAGGGTTTGACTTGGTAAATGTCCCTATGCCTGGCGTAAACACACACAAAGACACTGGATTTGCAGTGTGTTCTCTCACCTGCCTTTTCACTGCCATCCTGAGAAACACACTGACGCGTTTAATTAGAGCTGGATGCTGCGATCGCCCCACGCTCTGTCACACAAGACCCGCGCGCAACTCAACCCAAATAACGACCTGAGACAGACAGCCCCGCGGCACGCTGGCGGACCCCCCGCCAAGCTTTCTTATGCTAAATGCGCCTCTCTTAAGCCTAATCTTCAGCTGGGCCGCTTAAACACAACAGCACGCTGCACCTTTGCTGCGGAACGGAGGCCGTTAGCATGACAAAGATGCTCATATTCATATGCTGAATGTTGAGACAATGACCTACACTGCATAATAGATCATATCTGCATTTGTAACTGAAAAATATTTGGAAAACAGCAGTCATATCAAGTAATGCTGATTTCATTTTAAATATACTGATATAAATAGTCATGCTACGGCAACAAAAAATAGTACAATTTTCATGCTGGTATAGGAAAAACTTACTAGCATACAACACCAGCATACAAAACCCAACATGCATGCTGACCGGCTACATTTATTTCAAAAAGTCAGCATCAATTTTTTTAAAATGAATGTTATAGATCTTGTTTGCAAAAACATAATCTATGCATATGTTTAAAAAGACTCATCTAAATGTCATAACCGCACCTACTCTCTGGTGACGTATGCAGGACTTCTCCAATCATCTACTCCATTTAAACTCCATCCGTGCAGCCTGCACTGTGAAATGCTCATGTGATGCTCACCAGTGTTGGGGGTAACGCATTACAAGTAACACGAGTTACGTAATAATATTACTTTTTTCAAGTAACTAGTAAAGTAACACATTACTTTTGAATATCTAAGAAAATATCTGAGTTACTTTTTCAAATAAGTAACGCCAGTTACTTTTTTCCCCATTTATTGACTGACAAGTCTCCTGTTGGGAAACTGGGAGTAAACATGATGTTACTGTATTCTAGACTAAATGTGAACATGCATTAATTCAGCTCACTCACAATAAAAACAGTGAAATGCAAACTCAGAATGTGACGTAACCCTGCAATAATTAAATATGTTAAATAAAACATTTAATCCCATTTTATTAACCAGTGTCTTTGCTGCTGACCTTCGATGATGCAATTCAACCATAAAAAATTACTTTTAAACTAACATTTGTGCTTCATTTTTTTTAATAGCTGAAAGGGCTTTTACATTAGAATTGTTTTATATTAAAAACAAAGAAGCAAGCCCTGCCCAGATTTAAAAAGTAACGCAAAAGTAATGTAGGGCATTAATTTCCATAAAAAGTAACGTAATTAGTTACTTTTTCAGGGAGTATCGTAAAATTGTAATGCATTACTTTTAAAAGTAACTTTCCCCAACACTGATGCTCACATATCTATTAACAGCTCATGAACTATTCTACATTTGTTTCTTTTTCAGTAATCCACTAGCCTCAGATCCATGTCACAATGCGTAAGAAAATATGTGCCACAAAATGAAAACAAGACTTGTAAATGTAATGTAGATTTTCGCCACAGTACTGTTTGCTAAGGACAAGAAAAAAGGTAGCATCAAAGCACTGGTCTTTCTGCCAGTGGTGCACCACAATGCAGGCATGTTCCTTACATAATTGAGCGTTCCCTGATCTCTTTAGGTGTACAGAGGGGCCACAGAGAGTTGCGCAGCACAGTTCAGTGGGTAAAAGTGGAAGTTTTGATGTCCTGTCCACCTCTCTGGCTCAGTTCTCCGAGCGTTTCCCTCCGAGCCGTTCTCTTTTGATCACAGGCATGAAAGCCATTTCTTGCGAGAGTGCAGGTACCTGGGGTACGGCTAGGTGCTAATTAGCTCAGCAGGATAATTGATGTGTAGATTACACCGCGAACAAATGCCTCGACTTGTTTGTTCTTCTCACTTTTCCTCCCCCCTTACCTCTGCCCTAATGAACAGTACCTGCCTCGTTAAAACCACACTAACGTGCAGCCGAACGCGAGGATATGTGCGGGGAGGGCTTTCCCCAGGTGGAAATACCTTTCAGAGGGAGCGCGCGCAAATGCGTTCCCACGTGCACGCTCCTGACCTGCAGAAATGCCTCCGCTGAGCACAGGGATTTATGCAGGCAGCTCAAAGAATTTAAAAAGGAAACAATTTCTAAATGAAAGGCCGTGCCATTAGAGTACCAATGGAGTTCTATTGTTACGCCCCTGTAATGCCATTTCCTTCATCTTTTGTCTCAGAGAGGCTATTATTAGCGGCCTCTCACAGCTGCGTATCCGTTCAATAGGGTTTGAATTTGGTCATTAACAAGTGAATATCAGCAAACACATTTGTGGAGCCCCTGCCATTGCTAATAAACTAACAATGAGTACAAGCCTAATTGGGAAATGCAATGAAGAAATGGAGGCAAGGTGCCTGAGGTAAGGAAAGACAGCGGAAGAATAGACAGGTCATTATGAGGACGGATGTGGAGAGAAAAAGGTGAACAGTTGAATTGTCGCCTCCTCGCAGTTCCCACGGACAGCTATAATCCGTCTCTCGCTAGTTTACACGTTAAACACGTTATTGTGATTATGGACTCCCGCTTTCTCAGCGGTTCTACACACACACACACACGAGCGCACACACCGGGGCTGCGTCTACGCCTGCGAGCCATCCGTGTGTTCTCCCAGACAGTTGACGGGTCTCCGGGTCAGAGGTTTCCCTCTCCTTGGCCGTTCGATGCACTTCCTGTCTGAACTGAATTCCCTGCGGCTGCTCTCAGATCTTTATACAGACCGGAAGTCTTTGTTAAGCACTGCCTTCATTATTTGCTCTGTATAAACTCGCAGAAATGTGCTACCAGAAAGAATTTCCACTTGGGTCAGTTAACCCTGAAAATGCACATGGGGGGAATTCACTAACATTGAACTGCGCTCGCTCATGATGTTTTTTACTTTCTAGAATAATCCTTGTTCACATAGACTGAAGGTATGCATGTGCTAAAGTGACTTATGCATGTGGAAGAGGAAGATGGTTTTTTTTTTTTTTTTATCTCAGGCGCCTTGCATTAAAATAGACACATTTTCAAGTCGATCAAGCTGGACTGAAAAACGATCAAAAACGCCACAAAATGGTAGTGAATTCGCCCCACAGAGTTTTGAGATGGAAGTCCAGCTAAAATCCAAACTGCTAAGTTTTTGCTTTCTCCAAACTAAGCCAACAGGGATCTAATCCTTCAACAAACTCCATAAGCACACTCCTCCTGCTTTAAGAAAGTGCAAGGAACCATTTTTTCTCTCGATATTTCTGCGCTTAGACCGCACCATAATCATCTTATACACGCTTTTCTTTGTTTGGGGATTTTCACGTTTCTCCTTCCAGAGAGATAAGCAACACAATAATGAAAGCTTTAATTACCCCACCCCTCTGCCCGCTGAAGGACGCGAGACTGTGTCATCACGGAGGGGGGGAAGCAGATTGTGCCGGAGCTAAGAAAAACTGTATTTGGACCTCTATCCGAAAAGAGAAAAAAAAAATTGTAGTCGAGCAAACTGGCACTTTCCGTCACCAACCTGATAATTCTCCCTCCATCCCTCACCCTGGAGGTCTTTTGTTTTCCCCTCCTGCTTCCTGTCACCATCTCGGCACAGAATCAAACGACGGCAGGGTTTACTTTTCTGTCTCAAAGAAAGATAGAGAGAGAGAGAGGAAGACGGGAGTGATTTGGTCTGGGCCGGGGGTTTCACTGGGTCACAGGAAACCTGGAGTATGCAGATGTTTTAACAAAAGCCTTTCATCTTCTCCTGCTTTCCTGAACTTCCAAGCGCCGGAGACTTTTAAGCACAGAGCTGATAATGAAACCTCTTCTCTTTCAGCAGTAGATATGAGGCCTTTTTATCCAAACTGTACACTCCTGCTATCACCATTAACAAACGCAAAACAGGTAATTAGAGCAGAGGAAACACATAACGGTGTTTCCTGCACTGCAATTCAGGAGTGAAGCTGCTCCGCTGCTAAATCTACAGCAAGTCTATTCATCTATCTATCTATCAATCTATCTATCTATCTTGTTTAGTAAATAAAGAGAGTATATAACCTGAAACAGAAAGTGTACGCCATTCGTTGGACTCCACTGGCTGTTTTGTTATTTTCAGAAGGACAGTGTTGTGTCAGTATCACAGGCCTCCCACCAGCTCATCTTTATTAAAGAGCGTCTACTGACACCCATAATAACCCAGAGCTCCATCAATCGGCTAAAGGACGGAGAGGGACATCCACCTGGGGACCTGGGAAAAAGCAGGATAAAGCCGTGAGGTGAGAGGACACACAGAAAGGGCCGCCGCTACTGAAAGCTTTTATTTGTGACGGGCTTGTTCCCTTTTTGGTTTATGTGTGTGTGTGAGCCTGTTTGTTACCGCGGCTCTTATCTGTGCTGGTGTATGTGTAAGGTGTGAGAGGATGAAAGCCGTGTGGGTGACAGGAACTCAGCTGCGGCACGGCAGAAAGAAACTAATCAGCCTTTTACAGCTTGAACCGAGGCGGTTAGGTAGCCTCGCGCTAACCGCACACGCGCTAGCTCTGTCACCGCTACAAATTGGCTTCTTACAGAACTCAAGGTGCCAACGGACCATTAGACGCACAAAAGCAAGAGTTTTCCTAGCATCTCATGTGAAAAAAAATCCCCAGCACCTACCCGCCGAGTAAAACACACACTGTCTGCTCCTGATCTGGGATGTTTGGAGTTCTGGAATACCTCTGTTCTGTTGAAGCTAAGATGTTTTTTTACAGTATAAAATGTTCAAAAACGCCCCTCTCCCTTCAGTAAAGTCAACAGAATCAACAACATCTCTTTACACATCTTTACAAGACCTGGATATTACAGTAAATAAGAGCGCAGCTCCTCTTAGCACCACACAAACGTGGCCTTATTCTCGAATGGCTTGAAAATAAATCAGACGTGCACGCACACGCACCTGCACGCGTGGTAAACAGGTTGACAGAGAGGAAGCTGTCACCAATTAGCGGCAGTGCTAATCTGGTTGTGTCGAGAGGATTATACTCTGTCCTGGTGGGACGGGGGAGAAATTTCATTTCCTGTGCAGCGTTCGTAGACTCTACCTGAGTCAGCGGAGCTGCGCACGTCAAATCCGTGCTGAGATAACAGTTAATCATCTCTCGCCCTGAGAAACTGTTTCCCTCCACTGGGCCGAGCACCCGGCGCTTCATTCCTTCTGAAAACACACATGAAAATGTGACCTAACCTCTCACCAACGCCAACACAGGAAACACACGCGAGGAGACGCTGCCTCCCAGAATTCCTTGAGATCTTCCACTGTGTTATTTCATCTGCCATTTTAACTAGTTTACAAGGTTCCTGGGGAGTTCCTGCGTACAACTTCAGAAGCCGAAAACGTATTCAGATGATTTTGGTCTGAATAAAATGGGAGCGTTGTACAATTTTATAGCTAGCCATCTTAACCTATTTCAATATGTACCATTACTAATACTACCATTTTTCAAAACTAAATGTGCCATAAGGAAAACAAATGTAGGCCGAGGTTTTGAATTTATCTCTGAGGAATTGATTGAAAGGTGGTTGGAAAAGAAAAGGAACTGATGACTGAAAAGGAATGTTGTTTCAGACATGGAACAGATTATGAAAACAAACTATTTGGAATGAAGCTGAATAATACATCCTAATTACCGTATGAGATTAGATTTAGTACAGGCAAACAAAAGATAACACACTATCTGGGCTTCTTACAATTTACTATGTTGGGGATTTTTGAGTGTGCATCCATGCATGCTTTTTGGGCTTACATGATCAACAAAAAGGCGTCTGTGGTATTGAAATGCAATTTTAGTCATTGCCATTATACAAATATATCTGAAACACAAGCATCTGCAAAACCAAAAGTAACTATGACTAGCTAAGTTAAAAAAAAAAGCAAACATTTGGTCTACTCTGAACTACCACCATCAACAGAAAAGTAGACGAACTAGACGTGTTAAGAGCATGAGGTACAGCATTAGTTGTTAACCTGAGTAAAAACCAAAAACACAAAAGGAGAGAGAGGTGGGGCTGCTGGGCTTATTGTATTAGGCATTGAGCTGTATGTGAGAGATAACAGAGAGACACAGATTCGGTGCATGTGAGGTCAGAGAGGTTCGAGGTACGAGGTACGAGCGTCTTATCAAGTTGTTTTGTTCCTGTGAAAATTTAGGTGGAGAAGTGCATTCAGCCGTCATGAAGGACGAGCATCCGAACACGACATTTCACAACTGTGCATGTGTTTGCACGCTGGCAAGCTCTGTGCGGTTTATCTGTGTCAAATCGTATGCAAATAAATACTCTCTGCTTTTAAAGTATTACAGATTCACTACAGTGAATTTTGACAGCACTTCCACACATTAGATCTTCACTGTCGTTTTTTGTCTTTATTTCATTATTTTGCACTGAAAACACACACAGTCCTGAAGCGGGAGAGAAAGTGTCCATCTGTCTGAAATTTAAGCAGCCTACACTGACACAAATTCCCAGAGAGAGGAGTGATTTCCTCAGGTTTAACTAAATAATTTATGCTCACCTCACTTTAGCATGATGAAGCAATTTTAGCTTGTACAGCTACACACACACACACACTAAAGAGGGTGAAAGATAGAGAGCGAGAGCAAGACTTCCTGAATATCTGAATAATTCAAACTTCTAGACAAGATGAACAGAGAAATCTTGCTTTTCCTCACGAAGGAAATTCTTGGACTGTTAAAATGGGAGTGACCCCAGAGCTGGACCGTTATACAGATCAAGGCACTGTCCTGTCCATTGACACTCACAACGACTGTGTTCGGAATACAGCACTAGCTTACTTAATTTACACTGCCCTTGTATTCTGCATGCTGCATTACATCACTTCCTCAATATTTAATTCTGTGCTTTATTTTCTCACAATATCCATACACTAAACAGAAGTTGGCCACTAAGAATAAAGTCAGGAATAAAATGAGGAAGTGATAATGCATAGACTCCACTGTTTAAAAAATGTATTTTTAAACATGACAGTCTGATCAAACAAGCAGTGTTATTTTAGTATCACTAATATACTATTACAGTTTTTATTTTGATTTAAATACAATTTCTGCTTTCATTTCAATTTGATAGTTAAAGTTGTAGTGATTTTGTTGTGTGTTTTTGTAATTTTTAGTAGTCTTTTATGTCTAGATTGTTTTTTTATGTTTTAAATTTTATTCTAATATGATAAATGATAAAAGTGGCTTTGGCAACTAGATGAAATGAAACAAGTAAGAAAAATTATAATTTTATAATTTTTTATAATTATAAAATAATTTTTATAATAGGCAAAAACAACAACAACAATAAAAAACAAACAAACAAAATAAAACAATCATGCCTATAAATTCAGATATAATACTGCATCCTGCAGAATAATTCAGATGGACATGTTAGTATGCTTTTTCCAAACTGGCGGCATCCCTATTTGTATAGTATCCATTCTAAATAGTATCCGTTGTATCGATCCTAAATGTGTGAGATTAGAATTAGTGACAGTAGATTGTATAGATAGTATTACATAGACAGTATTGTGGATTTTTAAGTGTGCATCCATGCATGCTTCTTGGCTTATATTTTCCACAACAAAGGGGTGGTTTAGTATCAAGATGCAATCTTACGACACTGTAGTACTATGCAAATTGGGTTACTACCACTATATCTGAAACACGAGCATCTGCAAAATCACAAGCAACTATGACTGGCACAGAGATGCGATCAGACTCATTGAGGGACAGATCCGATTAGCTGAATGGACCCGTGTGGCCCGTTTAAGAGAACAAGAGATGTGCGGCAGACAGAAGTGAAGAAATTGGAGGTGTTGTAACATTAGAAGGTCAGATTCGTTTTCCTCCGAGCCCCGTACGGCAGGGATTTGTGAGTCAACAGCCCCTCCGGCTTCCTGTCAGCGCTCTGAACCAAATCACGAGGGAACGCTGGCCCTCGAACCCGACACGACCGACTCGCAGGAGAACAAACTACAAACCCGCTTTTATCAAAGTGTGTCGAAAAGCAAAAGGAAGTGAAGACAGCGACGTCCCGGCGATGTCAAGGTTGTGGGTTCGATTCCCTGGGAATGTGCATACACACATATAAAGGTTCCAAAAGGATGCTTTTGCAGCAGTGCTATAGATGTACCATTTTGGCTTCCTTAAAGAACCCTTCAATGATCAGTTCCATTTTGTAGAACCTTTAAATAATCTAAAGAACCTTTAGATCCACGGATGTTAAAGGTTCAACATGCAACCATCAATGCAAATTCACTGAAAAGTGGTTCTTCTAAATGTTTTTCCTATTGCATCACTGCAAAGTGTCTTTATTCCAAATCAAATGTATGTCTTGAAATGCATGCCAAACGCAAAACATGCAACATAGTTAGAAGGAAGATAACAGGTGCGGCTCGGAGTTGCACTTGACCTTGTACAACCTCTCCAGTCATGAATTCCTGTAGGATTCACTGGGCCGGGATGGATTCTGAGCGGAAGAAGGTCGAACAGTCAGCGAACGGATCTGTGCGTGTTGTTGCATAGTATTTGGCAGGAACATCTAAACGCGCTCATTCCGAAATTGCAGAACAACTGCAAAATGCTCGTAGAGAAAATACTAGCAGGGTAGAAACGCCAGCGAAAAGAAGTTGAGTAGAGATGAACAGAGTGAGGGGGAGGAAGAGAAATACAAGATTAAGCCGAATGTGTGTTAACTTTCATCGTGTAGGTTAGTGCTGGATATTTACAGGCCACGTTGGCTAAACAAAGACTGATATGCTGAGAGACCATCATAAAAATCAATACATCAGTAAACCCCCACCTGCACCGGCCCTCTCACTGTATGTGTGTTTGTGCGAGCGCAGATCACGTTTCTAAGGCTTCTGCCTACGCCATGATCAGAGCAAGAGAGCAAAACCTTCTGGGATTTTGCAGAGGACCAGCCCACACACACACACACACACACACACGTGTTTGCATGTGGCCTGTAGCCTTCAGAAACGGCTCTTCTTGAAATAAGGTTATAAGAACTCCTTATTATGAGATGCATGTATATAAATGCCTGTTTTATGGTTTATAGAGCACAATTTGTTTGTGTTTATTTGGCCCAGGAGTGCCGTATCCTATTCAGTATTGCTTTCAAGCAGCTACACACTCAAAATGACATGATATTGTGACTACAGTCACAGATAAAGGGTGTTTGTTGGACACGACACAGCAGTGACCATATGCACAATATAACACAACTTCACTGTTGTGTGTGAATTAATCATAATATTAATGAACACCGGACAGACTTTAGATTCTCGTACAGGCGCAGACAAAAAACACACACACACATAAAATCTGTGTGTGTATGTGAGAGATGTGGGGTGAGGGTCTGTTTTTGGCCCCGAGGGCTTGTGGGATACATCGAGAGAGAGATTTGGTCAAACAGTGTGGCAGATATGAGCGCAGGGCTCATAAATACAGTCGGCATCATTAATATTTCAGCGTAATGCTTCAGTTCTCTAATTAAACTTGTGGCTGATAGATGCCATTGTCCCATCATTACCTTCATCAGCTACAGCCGCAAAGATTTCATTAGCACTAATGACAAATTATCAGCACTAGTTCTGCTGCTACTACAACAACTATGACTTACATTATTATTATTATTATTACTATTATTATTTTTAAATGCTAGTCAGAAATTATTCATGAGTTTTTGAGAATGTATTTAATATATTTATGCATAATAATATTCAAAAAAATAATTACTAAAAAATGAAAAAATATTCATGCTGAATAAATATGTAAAATCTCATGAATTCAAAAGGGGAGATTTGTATCTTTCAGTCTTTTGTGCAATAAAAGATCCTCACTAGAATGACAAACAATTGCAAATCATGCTTCATCATGGACAACTGACTATTTAAAAACGACAAGCTGTTTTATGTCATTTCTCAGCATCCAGTTTTAACAGGAAATGCATCAACCAAACGATGCATATCAAGCCATTTTTACATGTAATATATTAAATAAAATTGATGAATACATAGATAGTATTATATTATAATATGGCATATTACATTACAAAACTAATATTATAATATAAAATTGTCTTAAACACATTTTACTGATCTTTTACAGTGTTTTTTTTTTTTTTTTGGTGAATTTCCTGATGGATCTTGGCAATTCAGTGCTGATGAGGTGAACGAGGCCTGCAGATGTGCTTGGCCAAGCACTAATGACAAATTATCAGCACTAGTTCTGCTGCTACTACAACAACAACTATAACTTACATTATTATTATTATTATTGTTATTATTAATAAATAGCCAGAAATTATTCATGAGATCTTTAGAATGTATTTCATATGAATGTTTATACATAACAATATTTTTCAAAAAATAGAAAAAAATAAAAAAACTCTAAACTTAAAAACTAAAACTAAATAATTCTGGAAAATATTCATACTACAAAAATATTAAAGATCTCATGAATTTAAAAGGGCAGTTTTGTATCTTGCAGTCTTTTTAATCCAATAAAAAATCCTCTCTAAAATGACAAACAAGAGCAAAACATGCTTCATCAGGACGACTGACTATTTAAAAATGACATTTTATGTCATTTTCCAGCATCCAGTTTTAACAGGAAATGCATCAACAAAACTGCGCATGTCAAGTCATATTTTCATGTAATATATGAATTGAAACTGATGAATAATACGGTGTATTATATTGTACAACTGTCTTAAACACACTGATATTTGCTGATCTTTTACACTGCTTTTTGCTGGATTTTGGCAGTTCAGTGCTGATGAGGTGAACGAGGCCTGCAGACGCGCTTGGCCAAGCACTATTGCAGCCCTGATAAACACTCACTGACTCACACGCTACAGCGACAGCGGCTGTAAAGCTCTTGAGTTAGAGCACATCCACACCTTTTTCTCTCCATGAAATGGGTCAGAGGTCAGCGGCCACTGTGGGCGTCATATTGGTCCTGATGTTTTCAGATCTCAGCTCTTGACTGACATCATTGACAGCTCCTTAAAGAGCCGATTATTCCAGAATAAAAGAAGGAACTGAGGAGTTTTTTTAAACAGGATCTTGAAGAGATTTACGGTCCAGCAGACAAACAGAAAGCTGAAATGAATTCGGACTCTGGGGAGAAAACGAAAACTGGGCCGAAACGGTTTTATTCTTCAGAGTTTCCCCTGATTCTGCGTGAGCGGGCTGGAGGTCAGAACAGACCGGCCACAGCTGCCGGAGAAAAACAACAAAACCTCCAGCTGACTCCGGCTTTTACATTAAATATAGTCGCTCTTACTGGTACGATTGAAAAAGTGTCACGGCACGTCTGTCCAGGTCCGCTTTTGAAGGCGAAACCACACGGCTCCAGAATATCACACACCGCAGTCGATATGCAGTGGTGGGAACGGGAAATATAATGTGACCGCTCTAGTTTTGATGTAGCTTTTATCTAGATTAATTCATACTGTATGAATATGAAATCAGTAGTGAGCAGTAGCAATATTACATTGCCTGCTGCCTTTCATGCTTTTTTTTTGGCCAAAATCTAAGGCCGTGGAGTACACAATCCCAGAATGCATTGCCACAAGCTCAAAAAAAAAAAAGATTAACGGTTAAAGGTAACGGTGCTGGAAGAATTGTTTATAAATTCAGTATATACAGTGCACAAAATTTTGGGGTAAAATGACTACTTTTAATAATACTAATTAAGAATTATTTTAATAATAATTAATAATAATAATAAAAGCATGCATATATATACACTACCGCTCAAGTGTTTGGGATCAGTAAGATTTACGATTTTTTTAAAGTCTCTTAAGCTCATCAAGGTTGCATTTATTTGATCAAAAAAACATAGTAATATTGCAAAATGTTATTACAATATAAAATAAGGTTTTTTATTTTAATATATTTTAAAATATAATTTATTTCTGTGATGCAAAACTGAATTTTCATCAGCTGTTACTCCAGTCTTAAGTGTCACACGATCCTTCAGAAATCATTCTAATACGCTGATTTATTATTATCAATGCTGGAAACAGTTGTGCTGCCAAATATTTTTTGAAACCTGTGATTCTTTTTTCAGGATTCTTCGATGAATAACAAGTTAAAAAAAAAAGAACAGCATTCATTCAAAATATAAATCTTTTCTAACAATGTAAATCTATGCTATCATTTTTATTAATTTAAAAACAGTAACGTCTTTTTAAAAAAAAAGAAAAAAAAAAAAATTTACTGACCCCAGACTTTTGAACAGCAATGTGACACTGAAGACTGGAGTAATGATTCTGAAAATTCTACTTTAATTATATAATATAAATAATTATATTATATAATATATAAATTACATTTTTATGTATATTAGTATAGAAAAACATTGTTTTACATCGTAATAATATTTCACAATATTATTCTGTATTTTTGATCAAATTAATACATTTTATTTCAGTTAACATTTTGAAACCCGGCTTACTGTACACACCGAAGACTGTTTAGGATGGTTCCTCTAACTCTGGTAAACAATGAATTGTTTTTAGCTTGCTACTTTCAGAGAGCATTTCCTTTGCCTATTTTAACAGCTAGCACATTTTAGCAGCGGTTAGTCGCTATATTTCTGGTGTGGCAAAAGGAGAGATATCACACAAGTGTTTCAACTTATCTTTGTGTTTCTCAGAATATACTAATTTACCACCTATTGGTCACAAGTCCAACATACACACACAAATGCAAGCAGAAAGCCCTGTGTACTAGAGCTCGCAGAAAAAAGACGCAACTGGAATGAAAAGACGTGCAATGTGCAGTCGTGCCGAGAGAGAAGCGGGCGATGTGGCGCGTGGGGGAAAAGGTATCAGCCCTTGTCAATTTCAGGTATTTACACTTTGGTGGTTCTGGGTGTTTTGTCCTAAGGTGGCACCTTTAGTGCGGCAGATGTGTGAGAGAGTGGCATCCTGAGTCGCGCCCCAGGGCCTGCTGGGTAATTCGGTGATGTCAGGGAAGGGTTGAGAAGAGCCGAGCTGACAGACTCCAAGACCAGAGGGCACAACTTCCACTCAGCTGGATCAGAGGCCTGCAAATCGCTTATGAATAGTCATTAGAGTTTCATTACCTTCTCCTCCCTCTCTCTCGCTCTCTTTCTCTCTCTCTCGTCGCCACACCAAATGTCTTTTGTCATCGTCACAAGGTGCAGCATTTAATTGCCAATTGATTTCTTTCTTTCTTTCGCCGCTCTCCAATATGACAACATGTCACACGGTTAAACAGTGGCGGCGTTCCCAAGGGGATCGAATCGAGTCCTGATCTCGGAGCATTCGCACGGCTGCAAACGCTTTGGACTTCTTCAAATCACATCTATAATTAATACCAAAGAAAATCACAATCCGTAATATGAGCTTATGCGGGGAGTAACTACAGTAGCACCGTTACCAACTCAACTACATTATTCAGGAGCCTGACAGACATTAACCAGCAGTCAGTTACGTTTTACAAAGCAAAATCATGTTTCATAATAAAACCCTAATTCATTCGCTTTCATGCATGCTGTTTTTTGTCTAATTTTTTGTTTTGTTTTGTTTACTATATAATGGCACACTGGCGCTATGTATGGAGACTGTTTACGGATTAAATATGTAAAAATATTTGCAAATATTAGATTTGGTACCTTGAGACTTGTGCAAGTGTTTTCTGGGTTGTGAAATTGATCCAATCCAATGATTAATGTTTTTTTTTTTTTTTTTTTTAGCTCTAGTTATAAATATAGCTGATGAGAATCATGTGACTGAATGACACTTGCTATAACTGCATTGGTGAATCGATTCATTTTTTTTTTATTTTAAAATTGATCTATTTTGCATTTCCATCATTTCAGCACTTTCTTTGTCATTTTCTATATAGTTCTTTGTTTGTATTTCAGTTTTAGTTTTAGTTATTTTAGTTCATTGGCATCAAACTAAATGAAAATGTTTGTTTTTTGTTTTTAAAAAAAATCTATATAGTTCTTAGTTTGTATTTCAGTTTTAGTTTTAGTTGTCTTGGTATATCGGCATCAAAATAAATGAAAATGAGAAATATTTATTTGGCAATTAGCTGAAATAAAAGAATGTTAAAATGTTCTGCACTTTATTTCATTTCAAATATTTCTCAGTATCTCAGTAGTTGTTTTTTGTTTTTTTAATGGAAAATCTATTTCTATATAGTTCTTAGTTTTAGTTTTAGTAGTCTTAGTATATCGGCATCAAAATAAATGAATACAAGAAATGTTCCGCAATTAGCTGAAATAAAATAATTGTAAGATTTTCTCCTTTTTATTTTTGTACTTTGCATTTTAACTTTAATTTAAATTGTAGTAATTGTATTATTATTATACAATATTAATATTTCAGTATATTAAGTTAAGCTAAGGTTTAGGTTAAGGTTTAGGCTTTACGGTTTTAGTTTTAGTTAACTGTAACGACTGGCGATCATGTACAGGCCAACACGCCTGTTTTGCGGATCACGGCTCGGCATCCGTCAGTTACGTGCATGTAGCGTGTAGCGTGTTGGACGCGGGACCGAGCGCTCCCATCGTCCTCCAGTAAAGCCATCAAAACGCGGGCCGCTCTGACAGGTGAGCCGACGGCCCCTCCAACTCCCCCTCGTGTAGCGCTTCTCCTCTAAAATCTCCATCTCTCTGCTCAGCGTCTGACACACTTCACGTTCGACTTGAGCAAGCAGGCCAGAAAAAAACAGAACAAAGACAAGTGGAAAGAGAAAATGTGAGTTGTGTGTCATGTTCTCGGTTGTATCTTGTTTCCGTTCAGTGATTTTAGACCTCTTTTTTTGTGTCTGCCTAGAATTCTCTCAGTCTGCGATGAATACCGGCGTGTTTGCCATTGTGTCGACATATCTGAACACGCGCGATTATCAGGCAGGTACACGCGCTCTCCGGCGCTCTGCGTGTGTGAATAGTGTCAGGCCCGCTTAATAAAACACGATCCGTTCTGTATTTACTAAACAATTTCTCTCGTCGCTGCGGTTCGTGGGAGCGCGCATTGTTGCCGGGATACGTGAAGCGGCGGCGCTCTCCTTTGGCTCGCCGTGCGGGTTGATTACTGACTCACGCCTTTAATACGCCGCATAATGAGCAAATCTCAGAAATGCAGGAGCGCCATTCGAACCCAACAATGTGAGCCGGTAATGCGTGTGTGAGTGTGTGTGTCGGAGGCCCATGCATGTGTGTAATAATGAGACTTGTGCTGGGTAATGTTCACTCTATTGTAGCAGAGCAAACACAGCGGCGCATTTAACTGCTCAGACGTGTTTCGAAGAATAGCAGCATAGCCTCTCTCTCTCACTCTCTCTCGCTCGCTCTCTCTCTCTCGTGATTGGCAGCTCTAGAGGTTGCCAGCGCTGTTTCTTCAAACCTTTTTCAGTGTAGCAGGTGCGCCGTCCTGGTTAACAAGCGATAATTACACATTCTCTGCCGCCCAGACACAGATCAGGTCACTGCCACAATTACAGGCCTTGTTTTAGAACGGCTGACAGAGAGAAGCGTTACTGTCTCTATCTGTGACGCTCACCGCTGATTACTGCAATGAAACTTACGCTTTAACTGCGACAAAATATGCAATATAGACCGTTGACTCTGCTTTGATCTTGTGTTACAGATTCCTGAAATCACTAATGACAAGTATTTGTCTGCCAACAAGTATATTTACATTCTCATCTGTCAAATGATCCTAATAAAGCTTGTAGTTTTCTTACTGATGAGAGATAAAGCAGTTCATAAATGCCAATCTATAAAGTCAACATGAAACCCAAATCAGCTCTGCTTGCTCACTGAAAGTGTTTTTTATTACTAACGTATACTCTACCATTTAAAGGTTTGAGGTCAGTAAGATTAATATTTTTATTCACCAAGGATGCATTTAATTGATCAAAAGCGACAGTAAAAAACTTTTTATTCATCTGTGAATCCTGAAAAATAAAATGTGTGATGGTTTTCACAAAAATACTGGGCATCACAACTGTTTTCAACATTGCTAATAATCAGAGATGTTTCTTGAGCAGCCAATCAGCACATTAGAATGATTTCTGAAGGATCATGTGACACTGAAGACTGGAGTAACGATGCTGAAAATTCAGCTTTGATTACAGAAATCAATTACATTTGAACAGATATTCACATAGAAAATGAATATTTTAAATTGAAATATTATTTCAGAATTTTGCTATTTGTACTGTATTTTTGATCAAATAAATGCAGTCTTGGTGAGCAGAAGAGACTTCTTTCAAAAATATTTAAAAATACCTACCAACCCCAAAATTTTGAAGCTGCAAACATGATCTAAAAGCCACAAAACTCTCTTTTTACTGTGATATTCTCACACTCACATGTGAGTTTTTCTGTTATGGAGCGAGTCAAAGCCAATCACACACACACTGCATCTTTCCATCACGTGAGGTTTAAACTCGGCCTGCGCTCGATGCACTTTGTTTAAGTATCTCTGCTCATTTCTGCGGCTAATCTCTTCAGCACAGTTTTTTTACGAGCTGTTAATATTGATTGGTGGGTAAGACGGAGCAGGATGCAATCACAATAACAGGTTTCATTAGTGTGTGTGTGTGTGTGTGCGTGACACACATTGATCAGTGTAATGCTGAGACGCACCTTGAAGAATAATGAGCACTTATTTTAATGACCATCACAATTATCAAGGTCACTGTACGTGCGACAGCTGCCGAGAGCGAGACGGGTTTGCGTTTACAGTCTCAACTCATCCTCTTCTCTGGTTTTATTTCTATCTTTCATGGGTTCTCTGATGCGTGCGGCTCCCTGTCACTCACTCGACGCGTCTTGTAACCCGCCGTCCGCTGCGGACTCAAACTCACTCTCAGAAACAGTGCATGCTTCAGAGAGCGTGTCTTTATTAGCACACGTGAACCTCTTCTTGAGTCCTTCAATCTGAGCTCAACTACCTAAAAAAAATACAGCCGCTCACTCACTTGACTTTAGACTGACAGCTTCTGATGCATGGCGAACATTTACTGTAGTGTTAAAAAAGGCAGAAATTAGATGTTTCTGAACTGTGCCCAGATTTGCCAAAGACTTTAATAAGAAGTCAGACATCTCAATATGAACATATATATATATATATATATATATATATATATTTGTATTGCTTTCTAGTATAAAACGTTTTTTTTTGTTTTTGTTTTTTTAACAAGACTTAAAATAAATGTGACCCTAGACCACAAACCCAGTAATAAGGGTCTTTTTTTAAATTGAGATTTATACATCATCTAAAAGCTGAATAAATTGAGTGCAAAAAAAAAAAAAACTCTAAATATTGAGAAAATCGCCTTTAAAGTTGTCCATATGAAGTTCTTAGCAATGCATATGACTAATCAAAAATTACATTTTACGATAATTTTGACCCATAAATGTATTGTTGCCTATTGCTACAAATATGCCTGTACTTATGACTGATTTTGTGGTCCAGGGTCACAAACCAACAAATTATTTCACAGTGACTCATTTTAGTCTATTTTATTATTCTTAAGGAACTTTAGGAGAAACTTCTAAGACAAACTTGAGATGTCAATAAAACATATTAAGGAAATTAAGTCCATTAATTCTCTTGAGATATAAAAGAGCAACATCTGAGCAACACACGCCTCCTAAATGCTGATTGTGTGCAATGATGAGTCTGATTGATTTACACCAGATGGACACACACACACACACACACACACAAACTCCTCCATAGAAACAGCAGCACAACACACACATTCCAAAACACACACACACATGCATCACACTATGCAAGAAAGGTAGACAAACATTCCGCGTGCATGTGTGACGCATTCCGGCGCACCGCTGTTGTCAGTCAGGCTTAAATTAGATATGAGTTTATCTAATTGTTTGAATGTCATCTGGGCCGCACCACAGCAAATCCCCGTCCGTCTAACCCACATTCCCAGCAGTCCAGAGTAATTCCCCACGACACGCAGCGACGGGCCGCTCCGTCCGACTGCTGCTCTCCCTGATCATAACGCAGTGTGTCAGCACGGGCCGCTGCTTTAAAAGAATCAATTAAGTTTTAAAAAGGTGTTCCAGAGCCTCTCCATATTACTATAACAGAGAGTCAGACACACAGATTCTCCAGGGACGACAGACTGTGTGTCTCTCTCTGCGTTTGCACTGCAGCCTTAAAGGGACAGTTACTACAAAAATGAAATCATGTAGTCCCCCTCTTGTTAAGACAAAAGGAAATGTTTAGGAGAACGTCAGAAAGAAATTTTATGGTGCTTTTTTGATAGTTTTAGTGTAAAAGCATCCGTTCACGTTCATGCCCACTGGATACTGTAACAAAAATGCATTTAAAAAAATTAAATTTTTCAACATATAAAGTAAAGGCCTTTTCTCACCAAGAACGATAACTGTAATGATAACGATAAAGATTGTTAATAAGATATTGTTGGAATCACTTGAACAATAGATGATGAACAATAAAAAAACAAGCCAATCAGAATCCATCCTACTTTAAAGAGCTTGAACATTTAAAGTGGCAGACGACAAAACTGCAGCGTGCACTTAGAAAAAACAATGTATTGTCAATTGTTGTGGACAGTTATCATTAAAATTGTCTTTATATATTATTCTTGGTGTAAATGGGCCTTAAGAAAATTTAAACATCTCTTTTGTCCTTCACAGAAGTAAGTCTGTCTATGATTTTGGAACGACATGAGTGAATGATATCAGAAGTTTTCTTTTTCAGCGAACTGTTCCTTTAATCTGTCATCTAGTTACATCCCTTCTCTGGTTTCACCTGCATGCGTGTGTGCGTGTAGCCGCCAGCGCTGCTCTGTTTTGCCGTGGGGTAGAGATGAACCCGAGGCTGTTGCCCTTGCCCTGTCAGAGCCCCTTTAGCATGAGCGATCTCTTTTCAAAGGCCGGTCTGACGCGCCGCAGAGACGTACGAGACTCAAACGGAGTGAAGTGGAAACTAATCGTCTGTTTCTTTCCCACCTCGACAGATGAGAGACGAAGCGCAGCAGCTGCTAGATTTCAATCAGGTGAGACGTCGCAGGAAAAAATGCATCTCTTTGAAGAGCTCTAGAGAGCAATAAGTGCATAAAAGCTTGTATTTGTGTGCTTTAGTAAAGCTCACCGGAGGTTTGACATGAAAGGCTGATGGGGAAAATTTCCACCTGCATTTGCGCTGTAACTTTCATATCGCAGGGAACGACTTGATATTTGATACTTTTGAGTCTTTTGGTGATGTTAAATATATGTCTTAATACATAAGTGAACCCATTTCATTTTATTTAATCATTTTCATTCATATGCACCAAAGTAATGATACATAAAACTAAACATATTATTTATGCACATATATTAAAGAAATTTGATATATATATATATATATATATATATATATAATGTTTTATTATAAAATATTATTTTTATTTTTATTATAACATATTTTTAATAATAATAATGCCACGTGTAAACTACTGTGAACTGTTCTGCATTATGGAAACAAATCACTGAATCGGTCTGGTTTGAACTGAATCAAACTGAATTCAAACTCTTTTTTTTTTTTTTTGCAACTGAATTTTAAATGCAAAACACTATTAAATATATTAATATATTCACAGTGTTTTTTTTTTTTATTTTATATCGCCAGCATAAATCACAACTACATTGTAAATATTCATTATGTGATCCAGAAGGGTGATATGAAAGGCTGATTGGGAAAATTTCCACCTACATTTGCACTGTAAAATTTATACCACAGAGAAGGACTTGATATTTGATACTTTTGGTGATATATTTAATACATATCTTGATACATAAGTGAACCTATTTATATATATTTAATCATTTTCAGTTATATGCACCAATATAATGATACATAATAACAAACATCATTATCTGTGCACATATTTCTTAAATAATACGTGAAAATGCCATGTTGAAACTGATATGCATGACGTAAATGAAGTAAACCTATTTTTATATATTCAATCATTTTTACTTATATGTACAAATATAATAAACATCATTATATATTATTATTATCATTATTATTATTTATGCACATATTTTTTAAAGAATACATGAAAGTGCCACATGGGAACTCTGTGAACAGATATGCATGATGCAAATGAATCAGTGAATCAGTGTTTTGAATCAGTTCCACATGGAAACTTGATATTTGATACTTTTGGTGATATATTTAATACATATCTTGATACATAAGTGAACCTCTTTTTATACATTTAATCATTTTACTTATATGCACAAATATAATAAACATTATTTATCCACTTTTTTTTTTTTTTAAAGAATACATGAAAATGCCACATGGAAACTCAGTGAACAGATATGCATGATGATGCAAATGAATAACTGAATCAGTGTTTTGAATCAGTTCACTAAAAATCCTGTTTTGAACTGATTACATGCAAAAGACTACTAATAAATCTGTATTTCCACTCTCATTCTTACATATCCACAGTGTTGCTTAAATTTATATGGCCAGCATATTAAATCACAACTATATTGTAAATACGCACTGTGTCGTCCAGCACTAGTGCAGGTCAGAGACTCACGCAGCCTCTTTCTATTTCAACTATACAGCTACACATAAACAGAAGAGGAGATCATAACTCTTATTTATGTCGTTCAATTTGCCCGCACAACTCAACAATTCATTTTCGTGATCAATTACAAAGGCTTCAGGCCTCAGGAATCCATTTTCCGTGACACACAGCAGATCTCCGCACGCATCCTTTCCGCTCGACTCCACCGGGAATATCTACACTCATTTTTACACATCTTTTCTTTTTTGTTTGTTTGTTAGTCGGGATGTGCGATTGCGTTGCAGGTGCGTCACCTGTTTACTGTCTTTTTGAAGAGCCTTTAAGGCGAAAGAGAGAGAAAGAGAAATTCATACAAGCGTTGCACACCAGGTAATATGCATTTGTTCAAACAACAAATGTTTTTTTTGACACCCCGGTTGTCAGGAGCAATTGCGGGGAAAATAAATAAAGAAAAAAACCTGATGATATTTTGAAGAAAGGGCTAGATATTCGGCTTTATGGATATTCAAATAGCAGCCGATTCGGGCGCATGTATATTTTGATTTTTCCGCACCCTTTCTCCCATAATGCAGAAGGTTTTTTTCCAATCATTACACCGCTTTGGAGGGGGAGACGGCAGCGGCCTGAGCTCTTCTTTGCTCATGGACACGAAAATTCATTTCAATATATTTACCTCTATGAATATTTTTTTCTCTTTCAGTGGGAAATAATAAAGAGTAAAGTCGGCCTGCCCAATGGTGGAAGCTCCACAGACGCATTAGAAAGGGAAATTGCACTCAGCAGGATGAAAAATCATTGTGTTACCCCAGGTGAAAAATATTGTTGCTTTGCTTAAAAGTGCATGCAAGGCAAGCCGCATTATTAGAATGTTTAAATATTAATTCTTCCAGCGGGTAGTAAAGATGATCGAGACACTGTGTCAACTACTTTATTTTTCTTGCAGGGGCCACAGGAACGCTCTCTTTCTCTCTCTTTCTCTCTCTTTCTCCCTCTTTCAGGTTTTCTCTCTGAGCAAACAAACAAACAACGGTTTCATTACAGCAGATTTGGGCCGCGCTTTAGACTTTAATAGTAAAAGCTTCTGGGATCCGCAGATTTCATCATTTTACGGCTGTTTGCGTGCAGATGAAAAGGAATAATTTAAAGACTCCGGATTGTTCTTGCGAGGTAGATTTAAGTGATGCTAAGAGCCAGGATGTTTCAAATCATATCATCACCGCTTCATCTTCTGCACCTCGCTAGAAACCTCTGTGTGTGTGTGTGTGTGTGTGTGCGTGCGTGTGTGTGCGTTCGAGAATCCTCGAGCCACATCTGAAGAAACGCTAAAGCAAATTACAATTGATCTCGTATGTCAGTCCGTACAGGTAACAGTCAATAATCTGGGATCGCGAGCGCAGCGACAATCTGTGTCGAGTAATTAAAAAGAACTGTCTGTCTCTCTCCCAGGCGTTCAGATGTGCCTCTCGAGGGCCCTTCACCCCTCGTCGCTACAAAGGGAGCACAAATTGAGCAGGATTCTCGAGTTTGCTCACACAAAGCTGGCTTATTTCTGAGGATCTCTTCTGGCTTTCAGGTAAAGTCGCTCGCGTTCCGAGACTTCGCAGAGAAAAGAGTCTCTCTCTCTCCTGTCGGGATTCGCCACCTGAGACGGATTTCGCTCGGCGTGCTCGATTCGCTCATGCGCGCTGCGCAGACGGAGTGTAAAGGCACTTTAAAAGCTCATCAGGCGAGTGCTGCACTTGTAGGAAATACCTTATTCATGACGGAACAGCCCGAGTCGAGGTAATGACTCAAATCAAGGTGGCCTCGCAAATGTTTAAATCTACAAGGACGACGAGAGCATGAATAATGCAGAATAATTTGCATCTAAATTTTTTAAGTGTTCTTTATTCAAAAACTAAAACGCGGCTTCGATTAAACTTTGATGGGTGGAAGCTGAGACGCCGATGCCGCACGCAGGAGCCCGAAACCCTCTTATTTGCCGAAATTATTTAGAGGAGCGATAAAAGAGGATGAGCGCGACTTCCAATAAATAGTAATTAAGTGCGAGGTATTCGACACGGCCCAATACGGACACGCACGGATATGTGTGTGTGAACACTACAACTGTCGTGCGTTCACATTCGCGCATTTGCCGGCGGCTTCTATCCACATGCGTTCAGGGTTACGGGACAAACTCATGAGCTCCGCTGCACCTGCGTTGTGTTTGTGTGCATGTAAAGGAAGCTGACAGATATCAAGTTCAGCTTACCTGCTGTTGAGTTGAAGGGGACGGATCCACGGCCCATCAGCAGCGCCAGCGAGAGACAGAGAAAGAGAGAGAAAGAGGGTATTGATTAATTTGGTGTCTTGTGTTATCTATATCCTTTGTAAAAGCTCACAGAGAGATCGCACAGCCAGATGACATTTAAGATGTGAAATAAACACTGACGGACAATAAAACTCTGAGCGAGAGAGAAAGTCTGTTTCTGCATGGAAGAATAAACTAGAGTTTAACATGAGGGATTCCAGTCACCACTGTGACATTTGAGTGATCTGGCCGTTTGTTACAATGTTGCTGCAGTAAGTGTTTCTGAGTGGTTACTAGGGCGTTGCTATGGTGTTCTGGGTGTCTCTCCTTCCATGTGCACCTGTAGGATTTTCTCTTTTTTTGTGATCCTGCAGGTGAAAATGGAGCATCTGAACATCTACATCTACATGAATGGGGTGTTTGTCCCTCAACACACATGATTTGAGGATTCGTTCAAACACTGGAGGTTTCAGCACATCACTATCTGCACTAGTGCTAGTGATTAGTGACTTGAGCACCTGTAATAATGATCTGGAAACAGCAATGAGCAAAGGGCAGAAATGCAAATAAAGGTAGCTTAACCTAAAGCAGTGTTTAGGTGTGTAGATACAGCGGGTCAGCAGACGGAGAGAGAGAGAGACAGACAGACAGCAGGAGGAGAGCGTCTCTCTGCGGGCTCTTTTGCTCGACTGACCCCTCGCCACTCCACCATAATTATCACTGCCTGATTCTCATTCAATTTGCATTTAACCCACATCTGAGGTCAACAGCATCTCCACCCTGAGTCACAATTACAATACAAACACACACACACACACACACACTATCTCAACTGGCTTATTCTACTAATACGATGTAATTATGTTTTTAGTTTGCACCAGGGATAATATTGTTAACTAAAATAAAACTAAAACCATAACCAAACATTTCACCCACTTGTAATAAAATAAAATAAAATTGCAGCTAGTTCTCAGGGCAAAATGTATCATTTTCATTTAATTTAAGTACATAAATCAAATCAAATTAAAAATGTTATTTCAGCTAGTTGGTAAGACTTTTATTTTATTTCAGTGTAACTTGAAGTACTAAAATAACTAAAAAAAAAACAGTAAAAAATGACCAACTTTAAAAAATAAAATACAAATAAATAAATGAACAAAAACTAAAATAGCTTACCAATGATACTAATATTTGCACTCCAATAGATAAATACGATAGATAAAGCAATTACACAATTGCCACGACAAAAACACACTTTCCTTTGAGTTCAGTTCCTTTAAGTGCTTTTTTTACATGCAGCAAATACAGCCCTGGACACAGTAATACAGTAGTACTATAGTAACAGGCCTGTACTATCAGTGTGAAGTCAATGCACACACACTCATGGATTCGCTCATCATGACGTGAGGAGGAGACACGCCAATGTGTGAGAGACGTGCAGCTATCGAAACCAGTCAACAGACGGGAGGGAGGGGAAGACGCGCTTCATTCTGGTCCATGTGAAAAAAAGTGTTTCATTTGTACAACGTGTTAGTGACGACTCGCAAGAGTACAGTAGAACACAGACCAGCCTACACACACTAGACCAACAGCATCTAAACACACACACACAGACACTTACACTTCACCATCCACCCCCAGAGGTGCATGTTATCGCTCAGCGGTTTCCCTTTGATGGTGTAAGTTATGCTTCATCTAAGCATCAATGTTTTTAGGAGACACAAATGAGTCAACAGTTGTCATACAGTAAGAGTTTTTAAATTTACTTGGATATACTGTTAAAAAAAATATATATATATATATTTTTTTTAAGTTGTAAATCAAACAAAGTTTACTAGAGTACTAAAAACATACTATTTTAGTCTTTCTACTTCATATTTTTATGTGTAATTCAATGTGTCACTTGCCGTTTTTTTTGTGAACTTTACTATGTATTTATTTTGAAGTTTTAAGATTTTTTTAAAGTTGTAAATCAAACAAAAATTACTAGAGTACAAGAAAATATTATTTTAGATTTTCTACTTCAAATTTTAATGTATAATTCAATAAGTTACTTGCCATGTCTTTGTGAACTTTACTATTTATTTATTTATTTTGAAGTTTTAAGCTTTTTTGAAGTTGTAAATCAAAGATTACTAGAGTACAAGAAAAAGCTATTTTAGTCTTTCTACTTCAAATTTGAATGTATAATTCAATGTGATAAATGCAGTGTCTTTGTGAACTTTAAATTTATTTATTTATTTTATTATTTATTTATTATATTTATATTGAGTTGTAAATAAAACAAAGATTTTTGGAGTACAAGAAAATCCTACACCAAATATTTTTCAGTGTGGCAGCTCAGGTCTTTAATGAGAAATATTCATATTGTTCATATTGAGGTTGGATTGTGCAAATCTGACTTTTTTGAATCTCTGTGCAGTTTCTGAGTTTCAAAATTGAATCCTAAACCAACTGTTTTCAGTGTCAAAGCTCAGTTCATATGAGATTTTGGACTTAGATCATGCAAATCTTAAAACTGAGACTCTTGAATTTCTGCAGAAAACAGATCTGACATTACGAGAGACTTTTTCTCAAGAAAAACATCTGAGGAGAACTCAATGATTTTTTCAGAGCAGATTGAGTTCATATTGAGATCTCTGACTTGGATCATGCAAATTTGAGCACTAATTGAGCCTCTTCTGAATCTCTAGAGAACACATCTGACAATACAGGAGACGTTTGTCAAGAAAGCAACTCAACAACTGCGACATTACAGCGATTTCATGTGCGCTGCTTGTTTTCTACGGGCCTTGGATTCTTGTCAAACTTCCAAGCCTGGAAGAGTCTCGTCTCACAGCGTGTGATGTGTTCGTTTCTAGAGAATAATCCACGATAAGGTCTTTGTGCTGTCTGAAAGAGCGGAAAGCAGCGACTGATGGGTATCTGAAAACAGACAGAAAGAGACAGCAAACAATCCGACGCGAAATACCACCGTCACAAAGCCACGGCGTGCAGAAATCTGCCAGATCTGATCTCGGGCGATACGATCCAGATCCGACTCTTTGTGTGTTTTGATGCCGCAGATCAGAAGCGTTTCAGGCCTCGAGTATCTGCTCTCATTATCGCAGGTTTGCGGTTCACACGCGTGAAGGTGTGCCGACAGGAGACGAGCGAACGGAGTGACCGCTGAAGGCGCGCGAAAGAGTGAGAATCCGCTCACCCCCCCTCCCCGTTCATCTGTGAATGAGACGACACGCTAACATATGTAATTAATTCAGCAGCCGCATACATATACACGCGTGCACGTGCGTAAATGCGATCTGGCCGAGCAGTCATCCGTCGTGCGGGCGCGGGATGGATAATCGGGCCCGCGGTTGGAGCCCCGGCGCTCCTCGCGCACATCTGCCGAGCATTGATAGCAGATGTCAGTCGGTGAACGCGCAAGAGAACGGCGAATTAAAAATGCAAGCATCACCAACTTCCGCTTATTTACTCGCTGGAAAATGAACTAGTATAATAGTGCTCGACAAATGCCAGCAAACCAGGCCGAGTAATTGCGTCTCTCTCTTTACCACCTGCTCTTCTTCTTCTTCTTCTTCTTCTGGGTTGAGGGTCCTGCTTTCTCGTGCTCTGTTTTAATTCGACAGCACAAAAGCAACACCACAGCGAGCGTTGCATTTCTGTCTGTTTGCATCAGTTTTCGCCTGCATAATTCATTTAAATTAGAGCAGAAGCTTGGCTGAGTAATAAAACCGAGTTGGGCTGCGCGACGGTGTAAATGAAATGTGAATATTTTACTGATGAAAATGCAGAAATGCTCTTACTCCACTTTCCTGCATTATAAATGGATGGCTTGAAGAGCGAGGAATGCTTTATTGTCTTTTCTCGATGCACTAAAAGGCTCCATCGTAGGGATCGTTCTCACGGCCGCCGCCAGCAGCGCTGACAAACATCTTTTTCTGGCAGAGCTTCCGCAGACGGTCAAACTGGGCGGAACGAGCCGCTCGCGTACGCAATAAAACACCGACATCAAACGAAACAGCCACCCAGGACCTGTAGTGTGAACACACGCATGGAAAATAAGACAGGGCTCTTTTAAAACTCATCTGCCCTGAAGATGTAATAAAATTGACATATTGATTCCTTTGAATTTACGAATGCCTGTTTCATAAACTCCATTTCCAAAGCTTAGAGCTCCGTCATTTTCCCCCCAAATGGATCAATTATGTGCCCACGTAATCCAGTTACCTGTGAAATCCACCAATACTCGCCCGTACCCGCCTCTCTCTCTCTCTCTCTCTCTCTCTCTCTCTCTC
>JAHKKF010381612.1:0-11417 GCA_019740295.1 Labeo calbasu | reverse complement strand
TAATGAGCTGATGATCTCAATCAGGTGTGTGAAATAAGGGAGACATGCAAAATGTGCAGAGCAGGGGGCCCCCAGGACCAGGATTGAGAACCACTGCCCTAGCTTACCAGTGGTGCTCCTTCAAAAAACGTGACATCTACTATAAAATATTTAATTACAAATATTTCTGTCAAAAATAATTTATGCAGTATGTCAAACTGTGAACCCCTGGGGGAAAAATCTACTTGTGGCAACATTTTTGAAGTAACCCAATTCTGTAGAAAAAAACACAGACTTGGCAACCTGGGACTGGCAGTTCTGTTAGCATAAAAACACATTCCAAAAAGCAAAAACATTTTTTTCTTATTTTTTATTAAATACAACTGAATCCTCAAACAAAAATGTAAAAAAGCAAGTACACAAGTATTATATATAATAATAAGTATTATATATAATAATAATAATAATTATAATAACAATGATAACAATAATAATCCATATACCAACCAAGTGGAAGTGCATTCACTGACTTTTTCCTAAATAATTCCATAAAGGTCATCGGACACAAATGTCTTACATTTTCCTCTCATTCTCATTTCTTTAAATGTCAACACATCGCAACACAAGCGCAAACACATACTGCAGGCATGTAGGACTACTCCCCGACATTGGTCACAAACATCAACCTCACCTAACTAGTTCCCTCAATAATAAACTCATTGCACTCTAGTTCCGTTCTCCCATTCAGTACTTGCAAGAGAGGTAAATATCTGATGCACCATGACAACAGGAAGCCATACACACAAAGTGGATGTGGAAACAAGAGTTTGGTCTCTCAAACAGGAAAAGTATTTTTCAGCTACTGTACAGAAAGAAAACAGCACTTGGTTCTTCATTGCCAGTTGTGGATTATGAATTATAAAACACTGAATGTTTTTCTTGGAACAATACAGCTCATATTTGGCTGAGTTATCTCAGTCCACAAGAGGACCGAGCACCTCGTAATGCTGGACCAAAATACCCCAAAACAGTTCATCAGTTCGTATCTGGTAGTTCCACTTAAAGAAAATCCATGGTTTTGGCTCCTTGGTCATGTATCCATAATCTCCCGTGCTGGGGTGGGTTCATGTGGGAGGCTCATAGCATTTGGCAAAGCTTGTCCATGTCCCACTGAGTTCTGCTGGACTTCCATGGGAATTCCGGTTGCGTTCTCTCGATTCGGGAATTCTCTAGATTGTTTCCGGTACTCGAGAAAGGTGCACGCCTTGGTCGCGATGGCCACCACGTTCTTGCCGACGAAGATGGTGGAAACCCGGCTGTCCTGGAAGAGTACCATGTTGACGCCACGTATTAGGATGGTGACGATGTTGATGGTGACCAGACTGAGAAGAGGATAGAGCATCATCTTCTGGGGGGACACGTGGTCGCTGTGCACGCTGATCTCGCTCAGGGACACGCAGGGAAGAATCAGAAGCAAAATGTAGCAGTAGAAGAACATCAAACCTTCCGCCCAAATGGGCAAACCCGTCCGCTGTGGCTCCCAAAGGTTTGCCTGCATATCCAGCAGGTCCAGCAAGTCCAAAGCCACCCAGAAGAGCCGACCCCTCATGTCTTCCTTTCTCCGGAAGGTACGGACGTATTCCATGCTGTCCAGAGCCACCAGAACCAGATAGAGGCCTGGCACACAAATGGACAGCAATAAAGTCAAAGCCTTCCGGGCAACAGTCTCCAGACTCTTGCGATCAGCCTTACAGTTCTGGAAGACAAAGTAAAGCTTGATCTCCAACACAAAGATATAGAGGAACCAAAGGATCATGGCGTATCCTCGTCGAGCCGTCCGCACTTCTGCTCCGACCCAAACCGCCACATAGCGGAGGACGATAAGAAAGCAGACGTCCCCGACCAGGACAATGATGCAGACGCCGATCTTTCGTGGCCCCTGATTCTGCTCCACCAGGTAGGCATCCATGAAGGCCATGCTGGTCATGATGACAAAGGTGGTAAGACACACGTGCCGCTTGTCCGGTGGTGGCAACACCATGCTGAGGGCCACCACCGCATGCACTCACTCACAGCAATGTTGTCCACTCCGTTGCACTTGGGTTCAAAGGACTCTTGAAGTTGGAGCTGGTTGGAGCAGTTGTTTTTTCATCCCAGTTTTGTGAACTGTGGAGGCATTTGCATTTCCAATATTTCGTAAACTTATCCCAGGAACAAAGTGAAAAGGAATAGTGTTAAATTATACAAAGGGCCAACAAAGGTCTACAGCAGGGTTACTTTGCGATTGAAATTCAACTTTTGAAGACCGTAGTGACCTAGTTTCACAATCTCGGTCTCTGCAAATGATTCTTCTCCAACTGATCATAAATCTGAAGAAGCAGTGCTAAATTATACAAAGTTCCAAAGAAAGGTCCAATACACGATTACTTTTCAATAAAAAAAGCCACTTTTGAAAACCGAAGAGACCGGTTTTTACAGTCTAGGTCTTGGCAGATTCTTCCCTGATGCACTAAATGGAAGAGAAATCCGCTCATTAATCAGCAGGGTCAGGCTTTACTGTGCTGGTTGGATTGACTGTCTTTTCTGATTGTCTTTTCAGTCCAGTTCTGCTAACTTTGAAGGCATTTGCATTTCCAATATTTTGTAAACTTGACCCAGGAACGAAGTAAAAATAACATATTTTACCAAAAAAGCCAATTGCTTCCAACTGATAGTTTGATTCAAGGCTTTGCAAGGGTTGTGAATCTGAAGATACAGTGTTAAATGATACAAAGTGCCAAAAAAGGTCTAGAACAGGATTACTTTTCAATGGAAATGTAACTCTTGAAAACCAAAGAGTCCTGTTTCACAATCTTGGTCTTGGCAGATGACTATTCTCAGAATAATTGTAAATCTGAAGAATTAGTGTAAAATGATACAAAGTTCCAAAACAGGTCCAGCGCAGGATTGCTTTTCAACGGAAATGCAACACTTGAAAAAGAGACCTGTTTCGCAATCTTGGTCTTGGCAAATGATTCTTCCCCGTGCACTAAATGGAAGAGAGATCCGCCTATTAATCTGCAGGGTCAAACTTTGCTGGTTTGGAGGGGCTATCTTTTCAACCCAGGTCTGTGATTTTTAAAGGCATTTGCATTCCCAATATTTTGTGAACTTGACTCAGGAACAAAGTAAAAAGAACTTATCCTACCACAAAGTCGATTGCGTCTGTTTGACGGTTTAATTCACACTGCATTGCAAGAGTCGTATTGATTGTAAATCTGAAGAAAAAGTGTGAAATGATACAAAGGGCCAAAAAAGGTCTAGAGCAGGGTTACTTTGCAATGGAAATGCAACTCTTAAAGAGCGAAGAGACCTGGTTTCACAATCTTGGTCTTGGCAGATGATTCTTCCCCAGCGCACTAAATGGAAGAGAAATCTGCCCATTAATCAGTGAGGATGTATTGATCCTGTTAGACCGCACGCCTGCCCGACCTCAGCATTCTCGATGAGATGCCATAACTTTCCTCTTTCACGGTCATGCGACTGGAAGGTGATGTGAGGATACATGGGCATTCCCGGAAGCTTGGCTTGCATTTGCTGGATCGTGGGTCAGAGTTCTCCAGACTAAGTACGGTCGTTTTTCTTGTAACAGGAAGGTAACTTTGAGAAAATGGAGTGTAGGAACCGGACGTCCGGACTGTAGACACTCAGCAATTACCGAGCAACATTTGTTTGCGTCTGCCAATGTGGAATTGCTCAGCAGTGGAAGATTGACTCTTGAGGGCGGGTGGTCTCCATCCATAGATCATCCAGACACAAGGTCAGTGGCTCCAGGGGCTCCACATCTGTCTATGGCTCCCCCAGGGGGAATTTCTTTTACTGAGCTTCAGTTTCATCCTCGCCTGCTCTTCTGACACGACCTGGAAAGAGAGAGGGAAGAAAAGGAGCTGTCAGCACAAAGTGGATAATAAATCATGGCTCACTGCTTGGAGCCAACGACATATCCGGTCCTGCCATTGTGTCAGCATCATTTAAAGACATGTGATAACAACATTGGGGAAATACACTGCGACACGGCCACTTATTCATTTGCACGTTTTAATAATAAAACTGTACAATCCTGTGCAGTAAACCAAGACAATATTCCAGCATTGATTTAAGCTTTACATGCACAATGATTTTCTTCCTTTTTTGTCTTAATTTTCATTACAAATATCTAAAAATTAAGATATTACGCTTAAAACAAGAAAAAAATACACTGGAGTAAGAAAGGTACTTTTTTTAATGAAAAGAAGAGTCAGGTAAATGAATCTTTATTTAGGAATTTTGTACTGAAAAGACTAAAAAATACTAAGAAAATCATTTTTTGTACTGTGAGAATAAAAGGTCAAAGGGTACTTGAGGATCCACTCAAACCTTTTTTTATATTAGTTTTTGATGTTAGATTTATACAGATTTTATAGCTTGGACTTTCATTTAACATGTCATAAGTGCATATTTTTATGAGATGTCCATGAAATGTCTTTGATCTTTGATATTTATTTAATCACAGTTAAATATTTTATCGCGCAAAACTGCTTTTTCATCACACACCAGACATGTCTGGCATCTCGGTTTTGTTTCTTTTAAGTATCAACGGCGTCTCCGATGTTTCTCACGTAATTATTTTACAGTTGACATACAGTAAGTGTATAGAGCCATAAAATACATGTTGATAGCAGTTCAGATCATTTGATCTGGGAAGAGTTTGTTTGAATTTGACTGACATGTGATTCTTGGCAAAAGTGAACATGGTTTAAGAAACACTAGAGATTTCTTTTTCTGAGAGCCAGGAGACTACAGCAAAAAAAAAAAAAAATCTCACAGTTTACATTTTCTCGCAATTTAATCCAATTTCTGTCAAGGAGAAACAATTGAGCTATTAGGGTGATCACATTTTCTTTTCTACAGGATCACTGAGCTTGAAAGTTGGCTGAGGGAAAAGATAAAAGGTATAGAGGTGAGTTAGTGAGATCTGATTACTATTGAAAGAAATATCTAAGAAACAGTTATTCACAAGACACCAAATTAGCACAAAGACCAAAGAGTTTCACTCTAAGATAATGTTCTTTTTCAAAGCTAATATTAAAACAAATGCAAGTATGGCCTGTCTGGCCAAGAATGACGTAATTTCTAATCATTTGTTTGATGTATTCATGCAGGTCAATAAACTTCCATCATTAATAATTCAAGCCGAGAGACTGGAACAGTGTTTGGAGATCCATTTAGACCGACCTGTTTAATATTCACACACTGAGCCGCTGGCGTTTGTCTGATAGCCAAGGTCGCAGGAGTGCTAATCAACACACTGGGCTGACATTTCACAAAAATTAAGCACAAATAATGAAAACTCGACACAAAACACAGCTCGGTCTCATCCGCTCGTCTCATCCCAAATTAAAATATCAGTCTGACAACGGGAAGGAACAACAACAAAGTTTTAAATGAAAGTAAAATTTAAGTGTGTTTTTAATGCAGACCATCAGGAGATGAGTTAAGCTCTCTGTCATGTCCAACACAATCTTATTAGCATTTGGCAGAGTACACAGATAGCAGACGTAGATCTCATTTCTATGCCTGTCAGCTCAGAACGGGGGCAGATTTAAATCAATGTAATAGTCTACAGAATGATGCATTAGCGAGCACGGGGTCCTACTACTCTGTGTCTGTAGATACTTCACTCCGATCCAGCCTGAAAAAAAAATCACGATTATGCCACTTGAATAAGAAAACACTAGAAGTGTTGCACTTTTTCTGTATCTGCTTTGTTGTTCTGGGAAAATATGATCTGTAATTTTTTTTCCACACTGAATTACGTGCACAACATGTGGCATTAGTATGCATGCTGTCATTTACAATAACTGTTTAGTGATGCAAATACCATTTAGATGTATAGTTTTGCAGTAAAACGTTTCATTTACAAAATCATGTTATTTTTACTGTATATAAATCTTTACCTAATTTGGTGTTCCTGGTCAAAAATGACTGATCTAGGTATATGAACAGTTGACTCATTTGTGTCTACATTTTAATTTCACCAAAGGAATTTTCAGAGAAACATCTGTAACAAAGTTGATGCCAAATCCCTTGCAGACGGATGAGACAAACCCAACCACCAGCAAACCAGACAAATGTTCCTACTGTTTAAACTCGGCTGCGTGAAATCTTAATGTCCCTTCAATGTAACTTCCTTCAAAGGGAAGACAAGATTATATTAGGCACAGCTGTTCTCAGACAGGAGCTATTTCACAGACAAAATCCCATATCTTTATCGCTGCCTGAATTAAAACAATGAATTATGAAATACAACCTCTTTCAAGGCCCTAATGCATAATGAGAGAATCTGCAATATTCATAAAGACATGTAATTTAAAAATGCACTTTGTCAGTCGTCCTTTTCTATATCAAGTGGTGCAAAATGACTCAAAATCTGATTAAATCTGTTGGTCTCAGAGACTAAAAGTATCCTGATTAAACCTAATTAGTTCATTTTTTTTTTTTATAAAATCTTATAGGAGCAGTCAGTGATCATTCATTTTAAATGCATCATGCAAAACTGAAACTAAGAGTAAAGTAGTCATTTAGCAGAAAGCTTTTACTCAAAGTACTTTGCTAAAGACAATGTACTAAATTTAGTAACTGATCAAAATAATAGATTTCCATTTTGGATTTGCTCACTAAAAATGATGCGATTACATATAGTTATCAAAATACAAACAGCAGGAGCTGGTTGAAATCACCAGTGCCAATTAATTTCAGAGCACAGCACAGGTTTTTATCAGTCCATCAGTAAACAAAATCATGTGCACAAGCTTCTGAGGAAGATCCTGCTGCATTTGCCAAAGATTGCGAGGTTCACGGCATCAAACATTTGGAAGATATCCAGGAGTTTTATTGGAGACACTTGGTATCAAGTAAACAAGATATTCATGAGCAGAACTGAATATTAGAGATAACGGGGCCAAACAGTGTGTGAAACGTCGAGCGAGTTCATGAAAATACATGGACCCCACAGGTGCAGAATACATTCTGGTGTGAAAAACTCTCACGGTTTATTGCTTTTAAAGTGAAAGCACAAAAAAGTGCTGTAATTATGTGGTTTACAATTACATTGCGAAAATTTTGACATAAAATAAGAGCATCAAAGACTGAAAGAGCCACAGTAAGCTTTTAACTTTTTATCATTTATACCAAGTGTGAGGAATTTCTGAGCAAATCAGCTGTTTAAAACTTAGTAGGCTTAGTATGTACAGCATCATGAATAAATTATGTATTGCTGTATTACTGTTGCTATGCAATTTTTTGTTTTTTATGGAAGTTTATTTCAGCCACTTATAAAATAAACAAATAAATAAGGTAATTGCAACGTTTTATGTAATAATCCTGACTTTTTCTCGTAATTTTTGCCTTTTTTTTACATTCAAGGTTCTGAAATAACGCTAAGATTATTGCGAGATAAAAAGCCAGAATTCTGTGTTTATATCTCACAATTCTTACTTAGCTTTTGTAATGTAGTGGTTTCGAGCTCACCTTTTGTTTACAAGCGCAAGTTCTCATGACGTCACGCAAAAGCGCACGCCCTGGTTGGTAAATTTGTTTATCCGGCAGCGTAATAATTTGTAAAATAAAACATAATATTTGAATTTTAAAAGTGTATTGTAAATATTCAGTTGATTTTAAGGTCTGTAGTAATTAATATATTTTACATTGTATTACCTTTCTAACTTACACTGCATGTCAGTAGCCAATTTGTGCACTCGCTCGTTTGCCGTTGCAGGTTTGCGCGTGCACGTTTTCGAGCGCGTGTGACGAACCTCACAAACGACCTGATTATAGTTCATACTCGTAATAAATATACCAAACCCTGGAGCTTAGAGTGAACTTCTGTTTCATGAGGGTGTAATTCTGGAGAGATCGTCATCTTGATTAGCTTTCCTTAGAAACTTAAAGTAGCTGAAAACACCTGCTTGATTCGCGTGATCGACAATGCCTCATCTCTTTTAAGGTAAGATTTTATTATAATATGTACGTGATGGCGCTGTGTTGCTCAAAAGTAGATAATAAAAGCTCTAGGTACACACAAAAACGGGATTGTAATTTGATTTATCATTTGATTGAGCAGACTGATAAAATATGACAGGCCTTCAGTTAGAAAACAGTCTTCAGTAGAGGTGATTATTATTTTTTCCACTGAATATCCAGTTAATATATGGGGTAAGTTGTCACAGCAGTGTTAATGATTTCACACAAATAGTTTGTGTGATATGATTTATTGGATAAAGGAAACTACACGGTAATTTTCATCTATCTATCTTGTTACATTTATATTAACAAGAAACCATAACGTTCAACAGCATATCTTTATTGAAACGTTAACAGCTTTACATAATTAAACTAATAACAAAATAAATACATTTTAAAAAGCAAATGCAACAAACATGTGACAACATGCCCCAATATAAAACAGCCATGCTTTGATAACACAATTCAGCATTTCAGTTCGAGCTCTTTTTATTTTAGATTTTGACATGATTTGGTTTTATTGTGTTCCCTAATTGTAAAAAGTATTATTTTGTATGCATTAGTATGTATAAAAGCTCATATGTACCAACCACTACTGTATAGTCTAGTTTGCTCTTAGACGTAAGACTGTTCAGTTGCCTTAGACATCTGTAGACAGTTTCTTGCTTTCTAAACGGCCATTTTTGGCCAGGATAAACTGCAATGTGGACCAGATTTTATGTCCATAATAAAGTATCTAGCAGCCAGAGAAGTTTAAGAACGTCCAGCTTGGTGAATCACCTGGCGCTGATGCCACTGTTTAGACATCACTGCAGTCGCCGCCACCATATTCAACCCTAATAAAGTCTACAGTGTGAGTCTGTGTCTCTGCAGTGTAAATGGTTTGACAAGGAAGTACACTATGCTGTCTCCATTACGTGAACATGGCTTGTAGATGCTACGCTGGCACTACTGTTGGTGTAGCAGATGTCCCCTGACATCCCTTTAGAATTGAAAATGTTTCTCCGACTTCTCATGCTGAGAGAACACGGATCTACATGACATGCTAGATGTCTGTTTTACAAGCCATTATAAAAAGTAAACACAATAGTATGGACTTTGTGCTGCTTTAGAGCATAATGAAGTGAAAAGACATTCTGAAGTGTTAAATATTCACCGGAAAGCTATTTTCTGTGGCTCGTAAGGACGCCTTGCGTTTAGTGCCAGTGTGTCTATTTGCTCTCAGCTAAATATTTAACTTGTGATTTTTCTTAAGCCAACTGTGCCAGCTGTTTACCCGAGGGCCGGTTGTTTTACTCCCTCAGCAGAAATCATTTTAAATGTATATTAATTCCAAGGCATTAGCAAGGTCATGAAAATGTTGGCACACTAGGGCGCTCTCATTTAGTCCTGTGTAATTATTCATGGCTTATTCTTATTCGGTCACTTTAAGGAAACTAGACGAGTCGGGACATGAAATTAAATGTGGGGCATCCATACTGAGCTCTCATTAAAGTCATGCAAAATCACTTCTCAACACTAACCCGAAGTCATTTCAAAGATAATTCGCACAGACCAGTTGAGGGTTGTTGAGAAGGCAAGCATCACTGTTGATATTGCTCATTCTCGGTGGGTTGATTAAACCTATAACCCACTTTTGGCATGTAACTCGTCCTGCAGCATTTTATTTTCACCTGGTGGATAATAAAACTTAATTGTAAACCAGTAAGTAACCACCACAGTGGCAATACAGTGCTTGGATGTTGTATTTTGTAGGCCGAAAGCTGGAAATGCGTTTGCATTGTAGTACTTCTGCTTCCATCGTTTCAAAGTTAATGGGTTTTTTGAATGGGTTTTTAGTTAAATGCCCGAAATAAGATCTGTGGTTAGTATAGGCTCAAGATATTTTCAAGTTTTATTCTACAGTATAAAATAGATCAATAAAACCCCCTTGTGGTTTTATTAAAGCTCTTACTTGTCTTGAAAAAGGCAGTTGTTAACAAGTGGCTAAATGGGACTACAGAGGTTTTCAGAGACATTAAATGTCAATAGACCCAAGAGAAAATGCATGTACTAACTAGTTGCTTTCACAGCCTCTTTACCTGTGTTTCCATCCACATATTTTTATGCACATTTTTGGATATCACATAAAAAATGGATGGAAATGCCAAGATGTGCATAAAAACTTATGCACTCAATTGAGTCAGGTGTTTTTATTTATTTATTTATTTTTTTAATGTCTCTAAGAGGATGTGCATAAACTCAGGGCCATAACCACCATAGACCCCCAATAATTAGAAATGGCCAAACTGTCCACCCCAGTTTTTGAAATTCTTGCACTGATCTGCTGCACTCCATTACGCAGGATGCGTAAAAAATGTTTTTGGAAATTACATTTTCAGCCTGGCCTGCTTCAGCGGTGTAACGTCTGGCGTCGGTGTCAACGTCTCTCGTTTACTTTGAATGGAGTGACGTCAAGCGTTGCCGAACTGAATTGTGGGTCCGTTACGTTGCGTCTCTGGTGTTGTTTGCAGCAGAATTTGCAAACTTTTTAACTTTTCAAGTGCCAGTATTGGTGTCAGCCAATCAGATTGCCTTATGCAAATACCCTAGTGCTGATGCTAGCCAATCCTATTTATGCAAACCAGAAAAGTAATGTGCTTGTCACTATGACGGTCGCGTCAACACCAGGCTTCAGACATGCCCTCCATCAAGCATCGACGCTGACGCCCCATGTAAATGTACTTTAACATCACTCGTCAATGTCAAAATAATTATATTGGCCAATCGAATCAAAGTAGGCGGGGTTTACTGTTCACAGAAGCAGAGCGTGAATTTCAGCGAGAAGTGCCTGTCTAACATTTAAAGAGAGCGAGGTAAGATGGAAGCTGCAAATTATTTAAAGGGGAAGTCAACTTCTAGAACAACAATTTACTAATAATTTACTCACCCTCTTGTCATCCAAGATGTTCATGTCTTTCTGTCTTCAGTCGTAAAAAAATTATGGTTTTTGAGGAAAACATTTCAGGATTTTTCTCCATATAATGGACTTCATTGGTGCCCTGCTTTTGAACTTCCAAAATGCAGTTTAAATGCAGCTTCAAAGGGCTCTAAATGATCTCAGCCGAGGAAGAAGTGTCTTATGTAGTGAAACGATTGGTAATTTTTTTCGAAAAATAAAAATTGGTATTTTTTTTAGGCACAAAAGCTTGTGTAGCACAGGCTCTGGGATGCGCGTTCACGACGCTACGAATCACGTCTAAGTTAATCGTCTGTGTACTCCGGCTTAAAAAGGTAGAGTATGGTGAAAAACTCCATCATATTTTCTCCTACAACTTCAGAATCATCCGACATTGTTGTACCTTTTTGTTTGTAAACAGCGTTTGACTTACTTGCACTTCCTTAGTCTTTGCACGTTC
>JAHKKF010381595.1:0-14304 GCA_019740295.1 Labeo calbasu | reverse complement strand
GGGGGGAGTGTAGACGGGCGCAGCGTTTGCAGGTGAGCGCGCCAGGCCTCTGCAGGTGTTCACAGGTGAGGGCTGATTTAGATTACAGGCATGGCGTCAAGTTCACAGCTGCAGTCTATGACTTCTGTAAGCTTGCCACCAGACACAGACCCACCTCTCCGGAGATCAGGTCACACGGGTTTTTCACCAAAAGGATTTCAAAGCAGCCAGTTTTTGTGTTTACAACTCGGAGACCTTTTTGAATGCATTACTGATAAGATGGAGAATGAGGTGTTAGATCTAAAGTCTGCATGGGAGGTTTTTATTCTAGTCCCTGCTCTCCTCCTGCTCCCTCACTCCCTTCTCCCTCTTTTTTCCTTTCTTTCTTTGTCATTCTCTTACTTTCTTCTTCCTCCCATTCTAACTTTCCAAATACAACTCTTAGGTCCCTTCCCCCTCTCACTTTCCTCTGGTTTCTTAATTCCAGTTCCAGATTTTTCTTACGTTTTGCTGTCAGCCACAGAGCAAGAGAACCATGACCACAGGAGGCAGTTGGGCTTCAGCCCCACCTCCAGACGGGAGCCACTGAGGGCCACAAACCAGACAAGCTCTTCTGGAGGTGAAACAGTGGGTGGTAGAGAGGTTGAGAGAAATATAGACAAATTTGAACTGGATTTTCGTGACGGAGTGAAAAAGAAACTGACAGACAGCGAGTTACAGACACTGCAACTTTTAGAGGGGAAAGGGAACGAGGACACAACTGAACGAAAGGGATATCCTAAGGAGTGAGGAATCCCCATAACCACCCTCTATTTTCTGCTACTGTTGCATTTTGGGAGGGGAGGGGGTCTCCAGATGTCTTCCCCATCCCCCCCTCCTTCAGAGGGCTCCCTGTACTCTGTAATTTTGCCAGTCTAAATTGGCTCTCTCAAAAAGCCTCTGGCAACACAGCCCTGGGCAGAAGAATATCCTGTATACAGACCAAATAGTTGTGTTAGTCTAGTCGGTTCCTGTCTGACCACAGTGAGGAAAAGATGAGGCTCTGTTTTTTTTTTTTTTTTTCAAAATATATTCTCTTCTTAATATGCCATTTAAATGAAGAATGAGATTAATAAGTCACAACTGTGACCTATAAATTGTCAACTACAAGAAATTTGTAAAATAATAAAGTTAAAATTATGCAAAACAAATTTGCAGTGTGTGATATACTGTAAATTATTTTTAATGAGAAATAAAATTGCACATATAAAGCAATTATGAAAAATAAACCAAAATTTGTGAGACAGCCACGTAAAATATTAAAATCACAATAAAGATCACAACTACAAGAAACAGTCAAATTTGTCATTCACACTGAAAAATAATAAATTAAAATGAGAAAGTCAGAACTGTTAAATTCACAACTACAAGAAATAGTTAAATCTATAAGTCACAATGTGAATATGAAGTCACAAAAATGAAACAAAAGTAGAAAAAAGTCACATTTGTGTTAATTGAATAAAGTTGCAATTATGAGGAAAAAACTGCAATTGTGAGAAATTCACAATTCATAAAAATATAATTGTAATTGTGAGATTACAAGAAATAAAGTACAATTTGTGAGAAAGATTGTGAAATAAAATAACAAAAATTAGAAATATTCACAACTGTGGTATAAGTATAGTCACAATGATGAGACAAAGTCACAACTACAAGAAATAGTTACATTTGTGAGAGTCACAATGTGAAACATGAAGTCACAATAGTGAAACAAAAAGTAGAAAAAGTCACAATTGTGTTAACTGAATAAAGCTGCAATTGTGAGGAAAAAAATTTGAGAAATCCACAATTCCTGCAAATATAATTGCAATTGTGAAAAATAAAATGGCAATTACAGGAAATAAAGTACAATTTGTGAGAAAGACTAGGATTGTGATTTTTTTTTTTTTTTTTGCAAGAATGAGAAGTAATTAAAATTCTTTAGTGAGAAGTCACAACTACAAGAAGGTCAAATCTGTGAGTCATATTGTGAATTACAGTCAATGATGAGACAAAGTCACAACTACAAGAAATGTCTGTGAGACATAGTCACAATAAAGTAAAAGTCACACTGTGAGAAAAGAAATGTGCCAATTATAAAGAGTCACAATTGTGAAACATAAAGTTGCAATTACGAGAAATGAAACTGTAGTTGTGACATATATAATGTTGCAATTAGGAAAAATAAAATCACAATTGCATTTTATTTTTTCTCTAAAGCAATAACACGCTTCATTACCGTTTTGATAAGAATTAAATATATTATCCACTGCAGTTATATTAAAATACATTAACTCTCATTAGCATCTCTTTTATGCTGCATATTCAAAACTGTTCCCTGGAATTAAAAGTCATTAAGTAATTAACATAATCAGCAGGGTCTTTGATCCCCAGTAGAGAGGGAGCCTGGGAAAACAATGCTGGATATCTGAGTTAGGGCTCTCTAGGTAAGCTGACGACATGTTCCTGCAAACACTGACACCCACCTGACATGTTTATTCAGAGCCTGAGGGGTGAGACACAGCTAAGAGTGGGTACACATATGTCTCTGCAGGGCTCACTGGCTTAGAATGGAGCTAAGAATATGCCCTCCACATGTGAAGAACAAGTTAGACATGCTCTAGCGCAAAGGTTAGGAGTCAAAACACAGAACACTGGACAAAACCCAAGAGTGCACATACACTTCTGGAAACTCTTGCCCATCTTACCCCAAAGGTTTGTACCTTTGTAGTGTAATGTGTTCCAGCTCAGACTTCCTTGTTTGATCAAGCTTCTGGCAGTAATTCAGGCCAACATCCGAGTCCCAATAACACTCTGATAGGATTTGACCAAAGCTAGATGAGTGTGCTAGATAGAAATCAGACATTAACCTGACTTGCTTCCTACCACTACCGGTCATTTTCTCAATGAAGGGAAAGACAGAGATGCCAGTTTGCAGTTTGTTTCTATAATTCAACTCTCTTTGGAGGTTAAATCTAGTACACTTCAAGGGGTCACTGAACAGAGTAAATTGGCTGACATCTCTACAACATTCACAGTTCTGTTCTCAGCAGTCCCTCAGGAGAAGACAGAGACAGTGAAAGATAGTGAAAAGCGCCTGGAGAGCAGGAGGAGTTCTGGCATGTCAGGGAACTCCTGCTAAAACATCAACTGACGAGAGGAATGAAAAAAAAAATCAGCTGCGGTATTTTTGACTTCAACCAGTTCGTAATGTCAAGTTAAATGACACCTGACTTTTCTTCAACCACAGGCACAAAGTTATACCACGAAGCACTAAAATATATGTTTTTTTTTTTTTAGACTTTTTCAGGCCAAGGACCCCTTGTGGAATTTAAGGAAGGAGCTGGAACCCCAGTTACATATTAAACATACTTGTAATTTGATATAGTGCTTACAAAGTCAGGGTTGTATGCTTGTATATTTTAATTTTATTCTGTACGTCACAATGAAATATTTATGAGAAACCTTACCTTATTAGCTTTGAAGTAAACCTAGCGTCATTTAATTTTTTACAAGAGATCAAATATTAATCAGTGGTGATTGAGATACTAATTAGGGTTTGTTTTAGCTGTTTATGTTTAAATCCGATAAATACACGAGACGAAATATACCCAGAGGTCTTTTGTAATAACAGGGCAGGTGCCGGGGTGAAAACAGTCTGCGCCCACTATTATCGATGAACAATTGCTTGTCTTTAATGTATTTTACAAATGCTCAAAACTATTTAAAGCATCCAGCAATTTGAAAAAAATGAAAGGATCTGGTTTGACAAGACCAAAGCTAACACACCCTCAAGTCCCTACACACTAACTGCTGATTTAGTTATTTTGTGCGTGTGTGAATGTTTGCTCACGTAAGAACACACCTCAATGAACTCTCTATTCTCTATTCAGATTTCAAACCGTAGCCAAAGGTATGACAACAGCAGCCATACTTTTACTGAGCAATACAATCCTGCGTAATGACATTTTATTACGTAACACACGGGAGTGATCGTCACACATTGTCCTGTGCAGAACAGATAAGGGACGTGTGTGAAAACTAAGCATATGTGAGTGGCTAAGTTTAGATCAGGTGATGGAATCGTCCTCTAGATTCACAAAGACTGGGAAAAACTGGCTGATTAAAAGCTTTAACCTTTATTTCGGTGGCAGAGAGATGTGGGTTAAATCATGATGAATCAAACTCCATGATCATAGAGTTGAACTTGGTGGAATCTATTTCTGTCTCACACCCAGAGAGTGTCATAATTCCTTCATTCTTTACAGTCATCTTAATTGTAGCTCACAGATGTTGAGAGTTAAGATGAGAGTAACAGTTAAAGCTTTATCACTACTATCTTTATCGTTGGCCCAGTCATTTTGAAGATTATGCAACCTCTCTTCTTACTTTCCTTCTGGTTTTTTTTTGTCTTTTTTCATGTGGACAGGTTCCATCACAAGCATCCAGTACATCTGAGAGAAAATTCTAGAGGAATGTGCTGCCCTTCTTCCACTCCTCCCCTCCAGATGCTCCTCACCTCCCCCCTACATCCAAACCCTCAACATTCACCCACAGACTCTTGGTAGAAGTTGTCTGTCTCCACTTATCAAAGATCACATAAAAAATCTTCTAGAATACACATGAAATGTATCGTGTTTTGCTTCAGATATTACATATGCCGTCTACGCTGCCTAACCCTTCAGGCTCAGGGTGTACTAGATGTACCAGCAAGGCAGAAACAACCTTTAGGACAAGTGGGACCTGCCAAACCTGTAGATATCATCTCCAGTTTTCTTCAGGAGCGTTTAGACACGCTATGTGCTACAAAAGAATGGTCTTGAATCTGACTCACCTTCTTCTATTCAGAACACTGTAGATTAAGGAAAAACATTAGACCACCCTCGCTATTCAGGTTACCGTTTTTAACTCACGTGTGGGAAGTGGCCAAACAGGTAAAAGACGTCAGACTGGTAGATGACTTTGCAGCATCATGCAACTAATTCCCTCTCTAAATTTTTTGCATACATTCACTTGGAAACATTGTACTATGACGTCCTCTTCATCATTAAGCAACACAAACACTCAAAATGTTGGTAGAACGCATAAACGACATGGAGAGGAATTTCATTTGTATCGCATATATTGCTTGGTGTGAGCTGAGATCAAACGCTATTCATATAATCAACACATGCATGTTGAAACGGTGAATCATTCTCTCTATCACCAAAGCCATTCGCAGTTTACGAAATTGGAAAAAAACACCAGTATAAAAACGACAATATAAATCCAAAGAAAGAGACAGAATCACAACAACAGATCCCTTTGTATAAAGGATGAACTAAAGAAATGCAGAAGATATATAATATAAAGTGATTTAAATAAGCCAGAGGTTTTTCGGCACTGTTGTGGTTCACAGATCCCCTCTGTGATCTTAGCTTTAACACACAGTAGAGTGAGACACGCTGATTTCCACCCTTTAGCGCAAGCCATGCAATTACGTTAAAGTCATGATTTAAACGGCCAGACGTGCGCACACACATAAGTTCTTCTATCACTGTAGGGATTTTCCATTGCCTTTTATAGTTCTTATTCTGAGAGAGTTATATTTTCTAAACCCTATACCTAAAGGCCACACATATATATTTGCATTTTTACTTCATTAAAGATTCTTTATTGCCATTGATGGTTCCATGAAGAACCTTGAAAATCCATGGAACCTTTTAAATGCAGAAAAGGTTCTATACAGTTGTAAAAGGTTCTTCAGATTTTTTAAATGTTTTTTAAAATTGGTTCTTTTAAGAACCGGTCACTGAAAGGTTCTTTGGGGAACCAAAAATGGTTCTATAGCATCACTGCAAAAACACCCTTTTATTTTAAGAGTGTAGTAGAGGAATACAATTAAAATTCCATCATTTACTACTTCTAAATCTGTTTGCCATTCCAAACCCAGAGGATTTCCTTTATTTTAATAAACACAAGTGGAAAAGTAAGCTTCCGAGTGTCAAAAAGAATGCAAAAGCACCACAAATGTAGCCCCATTACAAAGCAAACTATATAACTTTGTGTGAGACAGAAAAAAATAAACCTTTTGAGTCATACCTTTTGAATTAATTGGTTAATCCAATTCACATAAGTGGTCTGAATGAATCGTCACTGAATGAATCATCACTGAAAGAAACAATTATAAATGCAGAATGACTTAAATGTCTGTCTATTCATTGCTCATGACTTCAGAAGGCTTGTTAGTGCAAGAGTTGTATCAACCATTTTTATGATACTCAGTTGTCCTTTTTGAAGGTAAAAAATTACAGATTTTAAAAACTATCAATTCAAGCTATTATTATCCTTATGAGGATATTTGTGACAGTGAACCACAAAACCAGTCATAAGAGTAATTTTTTTGAAAGTGACATTTATACATCATCTGAAAGCTGAATAAATAATATTTGGCTGAGATACAACGATCGGAAAATCTGGAATCTGAGGGTGCAAATAAATGAAATATTGATCATTTTGACCCATATAATGTATTTTCGACTACTGCTACAAATATACCCATGCTACTTATGACTGGTTTTGTGGTCCAGGGTCATATTTGGTCCCACACACATACAAATTTATACTGTGAGGGAATTCCAGGTTTTAAATATATTCCAATTCAACAGTGCTGGAGAAGCCCACTAACATTTATAAACATAATGGCAGAATGAATGAACAAAAACACACAGGAGGTCAGAAACCAGTGTGTGTAACCCAGGAGCAGCTTCCTCTCTGAGGGCACAAGGCAGTCATTCACTGAGCCTTCAAGAGCCAGTGTCTCTTTCGCACACATACAAACACACACATATACGCCGAGGGGTAGAGTGGGGGACCATGGAGGGTCTGGAGTGGTCTTTCACAGACATCCATTCACACACCCACACAGGAGCACAGTGGCATGCATACGCTCATGCACACATACACAGACAGCTATCAGGAGCCGTGAATGAGCCTCCTTCACTAACAAGCCTCTCTCTCTCTTTTCCCTATCATCACTCTCCCCTTAGTCAGGTCCTTACAGAGCAAACTGGAGCACAGCTGTTACTCAATGAGGGACATCTGGATTGAATACTACCAGTTAAATACCCTCAACAACCAACAGACCAGCAAGAAAAAAATATAGACAGACAGGCACTAAAGCAAAATCTTCATAAGAAATTCTAACACTCCAATCCTTATAAGACAAGAAAGGTTTTCATTAGAGATCCACAGCCAGACAGTGACTAAAAATGATCTACTGTATCTATCTAGTTGATCTAATATTAATTAGAGAAGTTCATTTTAATAGTTCCTACAGTGTGACAAATGTATTTTTACGCGTACAAATATCCCATATAGTCTCTCAGTTAATAAGGACACAAAATGCATATATAATTGTAAATATATAAGCAAAAAAGAAGGGATAGTGCACCAAAAAGTGAGTAAATTATCAGAGAATTTTCATTTTTTGGGTAAATTTTCCCCTAAAAATCATTTTAGATAAATTACAGCATGTCAAAATGTAAGACACTGCTACAGCACCTCTATCTATCTGACCACTGCATCTACATTATGAAAGTATGATATATTTTATAGTTTATCACTTATAGTTTATCAGTCACTTTGTATTGTAGAAAATAGCACTTAGTATCAGGTAGCTCATAACAGACTACAAAATACTTCTCCTGTCTGTCCATCCTAAGATGATGCTGCAGTTTGCCTGTTAAAATAAAGGTCAAAACTGTTCCATCTGGTCTCAGCCTAATAATAGTGACATTTGTGATGTCTCCTTCAGTCTCTTTCTGTCTCTCTGGGAAAGGATTAAAAGAACCTCAGCATGAATGTGTGTCAGTCAGAGGCATTAGCCATAGGAGCGTCTGAATCACTGTGGAAACTGCAGAAGTGTCCTGGGCTCCTAATGGATCATATGCACATGGAACACTAGGCTAGCTTCAAGTGAAATGCATTAACAATCAAAACATTACTTTCCTACTGACCTAATTAAAGGAATATGTTATGCAAAAATGAAAATAGTGTTTTCATTCGCCCACTGTCATCGTTCCAAACCTGACTTCCTTTCTTCCGTGGAACACTTTAGAAATAATGCACTGGTTGCTCTTTCTTTGAGACCACATTAATAATACTTTGTTTTCCACACATTTTGACTTTGGAGGTTCAGTCGTCTTTCACTTTCAATATATATTAGACTGGGATCACCTCAAATCAATTCACCTTTAGCTTTCCATGGTAAAATAAAAGTCTGGTTTGGAACAACATGATGGGGCACATTTTTTTGGATTAACTACTCCTCCTGATGTCTTCACAGGGGAAACATGCAGCATGTCACAGTTTTTTGTGCAGTACCTCACAGTAAAAAAACATTAACTTAAATGCCAATATCTCCTAAGATAAAGCAGTTTGTGTTTGTCGTTGGCATGGTTTGACCATTCAGATACTTTCACTGAGTAAACAACAAGCACAACGTGACGGTATACGGAATTGGTTCCACACTAAATTAGTTTTCTTACTCTCCTACTTTCTGAGTCAGGTAAAATCATCAATTGGGTTTCTGACCACCAAGGAGAAAGCAAATACACTGAAAAGTCCAATAACCTGAGCATCTTCTCCAGTTGCGGCCGGACACGAGAAACAGGATGAAGCGATCCGTGGGCGTGGTTTGGAATTGTTGTATGGGCGTGATTTAGTTAAACAGGATGATACGGCGTGTGGGCGTGGTTTGAATAAATAACACACTAACGAAGACCGCCCCCTGCTCCCCAAAGGTCCGGTTAAAGTTGGAAAGTGCCCCTATCTGTGTGCAGCTGGGCAAACTTCACAGCTTGCGAACTCCTGCCCTTGTTTATGTTTAATTTGCAGCACAACATCCCAGACATGTGTGACAAATAAACACAGAACTGAACAAACTCCTTCATTCATTCACATATAGATAGATAGATAGATAGATAGATAGATAGATAGATAGATAGATAGATAGTCTAAATTAAATGTAATTAAAGCATAAACATTTATCATGTAATTGAAGCATAAACACATAATTATCAAGTAATAATAACAAAAACTGTCATAAATATTATCACTTTATAACAAAATACAGTAAAAATGGCAAACTATGACGAAAGGAAAAGGGTATTATAAAATTATCAAGTCATGCACAACTTAAGACACATTCTGCAGATTTCCTTCTCTGCTCCTGTTCAAAATGATGGAAGATGCGAAGGTTTAACGTACCACATTGGATAAGAAATCGCTCTCATTCAGATCCTCTAGGTCCAACAGGTTGGAATTGGGAAAAAGTTTGTCCGAAGCGAAGTTGTCCAATATGGTGTCCATATCGGCTGTAAATTTAAAAAAAAAAAAGGTCTCGGAAAACAATAACAATATCTTAGAGGTGAGATAGACTGCAAAATTGTTGAAATCCAATTCAAAAATCGCAAGCAGTAATATGTGTGGCTTAAGCGACGTGCGCTCGTCTGCACTGTCAAGTCGCCTTCATCCACTGAGCGTCTATAGTCTGCCCATTTACACTTCTCTGGAAGTGTCGGATAATTTGGACGTGATTAAAGCGAAGTGCCCGTGCGTGTTTCTTCCAAATCTGTATCATTCATCTGCGTTGAGTCTCTAAGGGGTAACTAGACTGATACATATTCAATGTTGTCCCGCCCTACTCTCGCTCAGTGGTGACACCCACTTTTCACTTCATTTAAAGCGACAGCGCATTGATTTCCGAACGCTTCAGTCAATGACGCACATGAAAGCCTGAATCCATTACAGTATACAGCCTTGGCTGTCTATTACGCAAACCCAAATTCCACTTTTAAAACTAATAGTTCAATGTTTTCATAACCACAAAATACCTAAAAATCCTTGCCGATGACACAGAAACTAATTTAGTCATGTTCAATTCATGCAAAACCATTTGATGGAGGAGATTAAAATGGATTTCAATTACATTCTGAGTTGATTAAAAAATGTAAACTTGAATTGACAACGCAAGAGGACACAGCAATAGATCTAATAACGTCATAGCTCTTGTTGTATTTATTAAATTCTTACAATACTTACAGTACTGACAATAACAGTCTCAAATGTGACCCTGGACCACAAAACCAGTCATTAGGGTCAATTAAGTTTGGATATATTTACGGTAGGAAATGTACAAAATATCTTCATGAAACATGATCTTTACTTAAGATCCTATTGACTTTTGGCATAAAAGAAAAATCGATCATTTTGACCCATACAATGTATTTTTGGCTATTGCTACAAAATCTGTGCTTCTGACGACTGGTTTTGTGGTTCAGTGTCGCAAATGTGAATTGGTCTAAATGATCTCATTTTATGTCATACATAACTAAAGATGACATTTAGGTGCTGACAATAAAACCAAATCTTATAACAACAAATAAATGGGTATAAATATATGATGATGTTTTGGATGAGTGCAATAAGACCCCACACAGACAGTGTGATGTCTTCTGGATTATAAACTACAGAGGGGTTGTTTATGAAATTCGAACCATTAAAGGCAGTGGACCACTCATCGATTTAACCTTTAAAGCGTGCATTCTTCACATAACCTATTTTTCATCATTTTGAATGACAAATTATCTCTGTCAGATCGGATAACTTTCCAGTTATGTAATAAATCAATTCACTATAGGGAAATAAGACACACATGAGTGGAAGATGTTTCGGTGTCTGATTATATAGATTGATTCCACTGAATCATTTCACTAATTTGGCTCCTCGCCCCCCTCTTTCAGATTATTTGCTCTTGTCTATGAAGCACTAAGAGTCAGTTCAAGTGATGAGAAATCATTTCAGATCAAGTGTGCTGGGTTCACACAAGAGTTTTTAAGGATGAAACCTAATACTCAGAAATTCTTTCCTTATTGGCAGAGTTTTCTCACCAGTAACTTTACCTCAGGTACTGTTACAGCTCTCTTTCCTGCTTTTTTTCTGGCTTTCTCTTTCATTCAAGGTGCCCTAGTTTTATAGAAACCTGCTCTTCAATAATGGAATTTCTATTTACAGTGAAAGGTGTCATTTTTCAATTCACATCCTACCTTCTACACATTACACATGATTACAAAATGATTTTGTGTTATGTAACTACAAGCAGAGTACAACTGTTTTTTCAGACAAGTGAAGGTTGGAAATATCTATGCCTGTTATGGTTGATGCTTACGGACCAAGTTACCTCAAGGATATAAAGGTGACAGTGTTCTCTCAGCAAGTCTCTAGCTGACAGGTTTCCTTTACCTGGGATTGCACCTGTGTCATTTTCAATGCTGTCCAAGGACTTAACCATTATCAAAACACATAAATACTGTATAGAAACTGGGATGTGTAACAGAGTCAGCAAAGGTAATTTCATTTAGAAAGAAATAATACACTAAAGAGTCATCAAATGACATGATGAGACAAACTAACATTAATGTTACTGTTGCTGATGATCACTCACAAGCTCGGTCCATGTGTGACTAATATCCTGACTGATACCAAACACACATCAATACTGTTTTAGTCATTTTTCATTCATCTTCAGGAGAAATGCACTCTATATAAATGATTCACACAGTGGAAGAGTCTCATAGTCTGTGATCACTGACCAATAACCTACCACAACGTGGAAATGGGACAGTCCTTCAAAACGATGCAGGTGAAGCAGTTATATTTTGAGCTAAACTGCATCCTCCTTATTTCCACAGATTAAGAATCTCTCTGACGTCAAACAGCCTGTAAACACTGGAGAGCTCTCTCTCTCTTTGTAGTTGTCGTGGTAACCCTCACACCTGGTCAGCTCTCCTGTCCGTATGGTTTTTATGGTCATGTGAAGCTTCCGTCCTCCCCCTGCGCAATAAACACACACACACACACACACATATACATCCCATAAACAGTATGTGGAAGGTGACATGCTGGAAAAACACCATAAAGCAAAGCAACCATGAGGTTTCACTTTATTTACTGCCCTGTGTCTCCACATGGTCTGCAAATTCCAACCCCCCATCCTCGTCCCCACACACGCCTCTCCGATCAGCAGCTTTTCAGTCATGCTGTGATGCTTGCTGAATACAATACTGTTAAATATACTATTACAGTTTTAAAAAGTGTCATCCAAACTAGCTCAAATTACAATTTGAGGGAAACCACTAAAATGACATCACGGTATCAGAGAGTAAAATGACCCCTTAGGTCAAGTGTACGTTTAAATACGAAGACAATGGTGAAATCCCTTTGTGTTTAACTAAACCTTTGAATAGAATATCTCACTTTTTAACTCTCATGCATAATAGCTTCACTTGTTTTCCATTTTCACTAGTTTCAAAGTTTCAAATTTGTTTTTTCAGTTAAAAATACTTTCTCCTAACTTGAATTTTCTTTTTCTGTGGAACACAAAAAACAGATGTTTTGAAAAATGTCAGTGCAATGAAAGCCATTGGGATCCAGTTTTATTTTAGGCTAAATTGACCCTTCGCAAAGACCTGCCCCTCTTTGTTACTGTTGCTATGTCCGATAAGCCATGGTGCTCTCATGAAAAATACATCGCAGAGCAAAGAAGAAACTGACAACGCGCCGACAGACAAGATAGAGCAGGTTACTTCTGGTATGAAATACTTAGCTTTCCAATTTTGTCATTTTTTAAAGAGCAGATCATATGGGTTTTTGAAAAATATCTTTTTTGCAGTCTTTAAATGTAGCTATCCTTCAATGTAAACAGTCTGATCTTTTAGTCTGCTCTACGTTTTAATAAAAAAAGTGCATGCTAAAAAAAAACCATTGTTTCTATAAAGAAAGACACGATTCTGAATCGCCTTAACGAGTCAACATATTTTAGAATCTTCTGCCTGTTACCGACTTGCGTCACTAGGTAACACATTTGCATAATCCCCACCTGCCCACGAAATACGAACAGTCTGACCTGCCCACAAACACTTTGGCTAGTTAGTGTTTATACATTATGTCAAGAAGATGCTGTGTTCTGCGCTGTGAAAGCAAGTTTGTTTGTTTTCACTGCCAAAAGATGATGATGTGAACCATAGCAATACAATTCGTTGCGTCAATTTGTTGTGTGCTCGTCATTTTAGCGAGGACTGCTTCTCTAATCTTGGCTTTTACCTTGTTTGGCTTCTAATCTTCTTTATTTGGACTAGCAAGCATCTCCTAACCACAACCTGTAAGTACGATTGATACGTTATGTGTACATTTTCAAGTGCATTTCGAGTGCTCAAAATATCAATTTTTTTGTGCTTACATGTGACGTATATCTAGTGCAGCTTTAGGTTTCCAGGTTAGACACATCAGTGTCCACCGTTATTGTTTTTTTTTTTTTTTAAGTGTTTACAGTTTAGCAGCTAAACTTTAGCTGTGAGCATGATTTGGTTGCATAAGTGCTAAACTCAATGTTTTTATGTCATTATTTGAAGAACGGATCGGAGAACTGCATTATTGTTTTATGTGAAGGTGCATGCTTTGTCAGGGTTGCCAGGTTTTCACAACAAAACCTGCCCAATTGCTACTCAAAATTAGCCCAATCATGTTTCGAGGGGGGTCCTCCGTTAAAATAAACACTTTTTGTCGGGGTTCCCCAGGCACATTTGCATTCCAGGGGCTAAATATGATGCTATTGGGGTTGCTTCAACCTGCGGACTTCAAAAACAACCATGGACTTGGCAACACAGATGGTAGCGCTCGCTAACTTGATCAAGTACTCCTCTCTGTTCCAATCACAACAGGCTTGGCCAGCTGACCAATCAGAGCAGAGTAGGCTTATGGAAGGGAGGGGTTTAAACATTACGCTCAGAACTAATTCAAACAAACTGTTTCGATATCATTGACAAATTACTATGTATAAATGTATATTCTGAAAAAATGTTTTTTGACCTTAGATACATTTAAATCTGTTGTAGGGGACTCCAACACAATATTAGGCCACTTTAAAAAACCATATGACCTGCTCTTTAAGAAATTCAAACGATAAATACCATTTTGTGGCACTTTAATGTGTTGTGACAGATCGCTGTGGTGCCTCAGTTTAAGCAGCACATGAACCTATTAAATAAACATGAATAAACATCAGAAGGAATCTTGTTTCAACCCCGAAAGGACATCAATACATACCATTTTTCAAGTTCAAGTCCTGACCTTAATCTACTTTCCTGTCTAGTTTGTTTGTCAGGCAAAAATGGCAGATTAAGGGCCATATTTTAACAATCTAAGCACGTGGTCTGAAGCGCGTGGTCTGAAGCACATGGTGCAGGTCCACTTAGGGGTGTGTTGGGT
>JAHKKF010381591.1:0-15932 GCA_019740295.1 Labeo calbasu | reverse complement strand
ATTTTATTTTATTTTATTTTATTTTATTTTATTTTATTTTATTTTATTTTATTTTATTTTATTCAAAAGTCAGTGAATCAAGTTCTCAATGAACCGATTCAGTAAATGAATCAAATTTCAAAAAGTAACTTGTCATTTTCTAATTCTATAGAAATGCATCACTGTACTAGTGCTTTAAAGTAGCCAAAAACCAAAACATTGATCTGAGAAACTTATAATGAAACACCAAGAACTTGCAGTCTCCAAAGAATCATACCGAAACTCAAAAACAGACTGATGTCAAATGTGTCTGCACAAACCAAAATAGAATGAAGACATGATGTTGCGCCTTTTTTTAACATTTCCTTCCCGGTTGACTCTGAATTATCCCTGGTTGAGTCGCATAACTTCTGGCTCCACGTCACTCAGGGAGCGCATGTGTGTGTGAAAACCTGACACGGCCCCGGGCCCCTGAGAATGACATAAAGAGGCAGGTGTCTCTGACTCTTCATTGCTCTGGACCCCCCTGGCTGACCGCACACTTGGAGACTTCAGGTACAGCGGTGTATATTTAGACCCAGGACGTCTCAACTACATACAGTACACATTCATAAACACACGTACATATCCAAGTACAGCATCTCCAATCCTTCTAATGCATAAGAAATGCACAAGAGTTTTAAAATTTATACATGTCAGACATACTGGTCAGGACAATAACTACAACTACTAACAACTATCTATAATCTTAGCCTTGCCTGGAAAAAAAATCATTTTAACTTTGAAAATAACCCTGCACTAAGCAAAATAGGAAAAAAAAACAAATATCGCAATCATTTTCAGGCTTTGTTTTGATACTATTATTAATATATATTTTTCCCCATTATTTGGAAAAAAATATTATTATTACATTTACATTAAACATTAACACTCCTAGAGTAGGATGGATAAATAAATAATAATATTAACATAAATAATAATAATTATTATTGTTATTATTATTATTATTATGAATAGAAATATAATTTTTATATTTTATTTTATTTAATTTTTAATTTTTATTTTTGCAACTTCAGGGAAAAAACATTTACTTGATTTGTTTAGTTTAGAGAACACTAAGGACAAATAAATATTATTTTTAGGCTTTTGATACTACTATAATTATTCATACTTTATAAATATTTTTGCATTTTTTGCATTCTCAATACTTTTCTTTTTTTCTTAGGTTTTTTATTTTTATTTTTTTTGCATTATTTGGGAAACAATTATTTACTTTATGAAACATTTACATTAAACATGAACACTCCTAGAGTAGGAAAAATAAAATTAAATAAAAACAATTATTATTATTAATAATATTATTAATATATTTTATTATTTATTTTATTTTATTTTATCATTTTTTTTGCAACTTTAGGAGGAAAAAAAAAAACATTATTTACTTAATATGTTTACTAGAACAGTCCTACACTAGGATAAATAAGTATATTTTTTTTAACTTTTGATACTTTAACTATTAATATTTTGAAAAATGTTTTTGCCTTTTTAGGGGGAAAAAAATCTCACTACTTTTCAGCTTTTTGAAGATATTGTATGTTTTCCAAACTGTTTTTCACTAAATGAACACAAGCAAGAATATTTCACCATTTTCATTTATATTCACCATAACAATATACAGTAAAACATAAACCGCAATAAAAGCAACATATACTGTATTTTTACTGAATTATTCAAATATTAATAAAACACCCAACATAGACCTCAGTGAACATTTTTAATGGATGGTAATAACAAATCAGAGTTTTAAATCAATTCGTTGAAACTGAACTGACTCAGTTTCTGACTCAAATTTAACTTTGTTACTAAAGTTTCGATCATAGACACTGCAATTAGCCTAATGAAGTCAACTTTAGAAAACTTAGTGGCTTAATCAAAATCGTCACTGTTTTCACAATGTATTCAACACATATTTATGGACAGCTTTATCCCTAAAGCTACTGTATGAACTGTACAGAAAGTAAAACCACACGCATACACACAAACTCTCACTCACTTTCTTTCTGTGTCCATCTCACCTCAAACACTAGAAAAGCTGGGATGAAGGCTTGTAAACTGTGTGCAAGTGTAATTAGGTTGTAATTGATTTTGTAGGGGCTCTTGGCTCCTGGATTAGCAGTGACAAGTGAGTGTGTCAAATGTGGATATTGACCGTCTCTAGACGCCTCCACTTGGCTCCGGTGCATTTCAAGATGCGCTTGAGAGTGGAAACAAACCAGGATGCCCATTGATCAACAGAAATGCCCAAATCACTTATTTACCTCGCAAAAACACGTTTGTATCAATTTCACAGCACTTGTGACTGAACGCAAGAAGCTTTTTCTCATTATCACAGCAATATAACATCGCTTTATAGGCGTAAATCTCAAATTGTTTACCGCGGTGCAATAGCGCTGCGATTATGCATGCTAATTATGCATGATTCAATGGTTATTCAGGTGCTACAGGCGGTGATGAAAACTCCCCAGACATTGGTATGTTTGTAAGTGTGAGCGGGGAAGAGAGGCTTGACACGAGGAGGGCAAAGGCCCCGTGTCCCTGTCTCATGTTCAGACATGTCTTCCTCTCCAATCTCACTTTCTGTCTCCTCTCCCCTCCAGCCTCTTCACTGCTAATTGCTTTTCACACCTACGGTGTTTTTCAAGCATTTTTTTCAGGCCTACACAGTCCCCCGAGGTGTCACTAGCTGCCCTAAAGAGCAGTTTGTCTGGAGAGAGACAGACAGACAGATACACAGGGGTACGGATGCTACTATCCGTGTTTGTTTTGTGCATTTATAGTAATACAGCATGTTTGTTTCTTGCCCCCGTTCAAATGAGAAGAGCTGCACTGTGGCGACACTGGGCGTAACATAAGCCCGGACCCTGTTAATCTCTGAACCGCCTGAAATCAGCTACCTACACAATAAACAACACTTCAGCATGTGTTTTTAAATCATAAGAGCCTCTGGCTCAGTAAACATCACTGTTGAATCTTATATTTGGCTCAGGAGCCCATGTGCACATTACAATTACAATGGATGCATGAAAATATCTGAGGTAATATCATGCATTGTGAACACTACTATAATAATGTGTTCCTCTATGTACCTTATAGCACCATAAAACATGACTAATGGTAGCCTGGTGTGATATACAAAAGCTAATCGTAAGTGCCATGGTACTGCCACATGCAAGCACTGACTGTACTATGCTACTGATAGAGTTGTTTATAAATGGACTTGATTAAAAGAATCGCCATGTCTTAAATGTGTTACAAATATAATCACACTATTGCATACATTGGCAGCACCGAATGTAAACAATGCCAGTGAACCGAACAAAACTTGCTGATTACTGCTGCTCAAAATGGTCAATTATTGTCATGTTTTGGGTTGTACTAATCAGTCCGACTGGGAAAAACATTTCGAGTACTACAGACTGCCAAAAGTGATAACAAATCAAGGAGAAGAGTGCAAAAAACTTTTTGTGGCGTTTGTGGTTGGCCAGACTAAACCAGGATTTCCAGTGCAAGAATCTTGACGGCATTTGTGTTTGTTCTTATCATTTCCAGTCAGGTAGGTGAAATTAGGCTAATATCTTAATAAATACTACTCGTATGCATCTTTACCACCTATTAACTTCAGTTTGTTAAAATATTGCACCCTTTCCTGCTTACTAAGTCCTTCTCTATAAGATTTAGCAGCTTCCACACTGAATACAACATATTCAGTAGTACATTGACCGTGCAATCCATGCTGTTGTTTACTTCTGAGTATCTCCAATATGGCCGCGCATCCAGGTAACTGACCAAATCGTGACGCAAGTGTAAACCCTCTATTGCACTAAACAGAAGAGATTATGCTAACCGTTTAACATAATGTCAAAGTAAGACCATTTATAAGAACTGCGTACATATTTTTACTCCAAACTTGCATTATAGCGTCAATCGTGTTTGAAATAACTTTTTTCTATGAACTGATACTTATTTTACAGCATTCTGCACAACGATAAAGGCTATGTCAATTAGCACTGCAATATAAATATACATCATCCATATGAAAACACCTGAGATGGCTTGAAGAACACGGATAAACCATGTAATGTTGTGATTGTGTGCTGATTCTTAACATGTTTCAAAATACAAAGCATTTCTTTCCAAATTTTTTCAGCTACAGCGACAGCTGGATGCCTTTCAGGGTTGCCAGGTTTTCACAACAAAACCCACCCAATTGCTACTTGTTTCGGTGGGGGGGTCCCCCGGTAAAAATCGCATTCCAGGGAGTAAAATACACGTTTTTTCGTTGGGTTCCCCTGGTAAAATTCACATTCCAGGCGCTAAATATCATGTTACTGGGGTTGCTTAAACCCTCGGACATGAAAAAGAACCCACAGCAACAGTGTTAAAGTAGACCAATTTCACAGGAAAATCGTGGACTTGGCAACACTGATGCCTTCGTCCATATAAGGGATTTCCTTGGAAGTCATTTGTTTAATTACTCCTATGAGTCTGGCTTGTGGACTTTATGCGCAAGGGCGCCCTCTGGTGTCGAGTATGAATGAAGCAAATCACATGTGAGAGTTTATCACTCTCAATACCGGTATATCGCAACACCCCTAAACAGTATCCACCTTTTTCTTCAGCGTGGAAGTAAGCCCACGGATGAGACTTCCGGTTCATTGTCCGCTATAGAAAATATCAAGAAGAATAACAACGTGCAGTAAACAGTAAAACTGTTTGCACTACAAACCAGTGTGTTCATAATTAAGATAATACATTAAAATAATATGGTAAGACACACCATTTTGCAATATCAAGCAGCAAAACAAGCTGTTTTGTACAGATAAAAATAGCTGGATGCGGATGAGACCAGCCAGTCTTCCCACACTTACGGGAAGGAAAAAAAGTGGACAGCATTATAGTGTAAGCAACACTAAGGTCATGAAAGCATCTGCCAAATGTAAACAATGTAACTTGTAAGGTCTACTGGCTATTAATAAAAAAAGACCTGATGTCTTGCCTCAACTCACTCTTTTATTATGAAGTACAACAGTAAACTGCTTATGATAGGTGATTTCACATATGACACATCTGATCAAAGTGTAACTTCCTTGGAACTTCCTTGGATTCCTGGAAACGAAACTTATCGTGAATAAACAGCTATTGTGACAGGCTGTGTGGCATATCTTTATTATCCTATGAAGAAGTCCTGTAGCTCTATCTGTCTCAAACTTAGCTCAATGGCTTTTTCAGAATATAATTCAGTCTGACACACAATCACATTGGCTTTTCGATATCAAATAACACAATGGCCGCTCATTTGAATTCTGCCGTGCTTTTAGGCCAGCAGCCGCAGGACGTGATCCAGGACGGCTCGTCAACCGGCCAAGACACTAAAATTGAAATTAAATAATGCTGAGAGTCTGCATGGAAAGCCGCACACTCTGCCCCCGGGGGGGCAGCCTAATAAGCTATAAGTGCCTGTGAAATATTAAATAGATGCCGGGGAGGGTTCCCAAGGGGGAGGGAGGGTTGCCATCTTCAATCCGGTCGGGAAACAAATAGCATGGCTGTCCGATACAGCGCTGACATTTACAGATGACTGGGGTAGACCGCAGGAGCCTGAGGCTTTCATAAATAACACTAAAACTGGTTTTAAAGCAACATTCGTGACTTTTTTTTTCAAAACTCACACCTTTAGAAAAGTGAATTTTCTGGCCTTCCGAGACTCAGCATGTTCCCGTCAAAACGTCCCGTCTCCCAATTCCCATTATGTTGCCATTGAAAGCCTTAGGCCTTATCAGAATGCATTAGGTTCTTTTTTTCCATCAAGGATATTAAAACTTTTTTTTTTTTCAGGGAAAATTGGCTTCTCGGGGTAAAGAGAGACTTTTTTAAATCTATGAATTCCCAAATGTGTCACTTTATACTGCTCCAGACTGATTGCATTTTTTAAAGCTATCAATATCTTGATACACTCCGGGGTTGCTGATATGTTTCCAATGCCCTAAAAACATCACTGAATCTGCTGTGTCCTAAAAAAACATTATTGACCTATTTGAATAATTATGAAATCGTCGAGCTCTACTATGACAAGTCTTTGATAACTGTGATGTATACATATATAAAGAGCATCGATATCCAGAAAATTGATTGGCCAGTTAGTGGACAAAGGAATAATATATGTACTTGCCAATATTGCTGACCAACATATAGTTGCATTAAGCTGTAGCTTGAAATGAACTGATATGCGGTCACCAGTGTTGGGAATGTTACTTTAAAAAAGTAATTAGTTATAGTTACTAGTTACTTCTCACAAATAGTAACTAACTTAACAATTACATCATTATAAAAGTAACTAATTACCAGGGGAAGTAACTTGATGTTTACATGTTTAAATATATCAAATAACTTGAATGCCCCCAATATTAAATATGTTTAATATTGAAATGTAAATGAAATGAATGAAATTTTGAGTTTACTCACCAGACTAATATTAAATATATGATATACTATTACACACACACTCACACACACACATACACATATACATACATACATATATATATATACACACATACATACATTAATAACAATATAGAACACACTAAGGATTAATGAGCTGCGGGGTTCATAACTATTAATCACGTTGTCTGCGTTCGCTCAAACTGATTTGCTGAAATTTAGAAGAGGGACGATAATAGGTGAGCGCCAGCCAATGAAATTGCTGTTTGCACATTAGTTCCGCCTACTACTGGAGAAACCGGCAGTTCTTTAAAGCTGAAGAACTCCAAAGAAAAATACAACAAAGAATATCATTTACATGTAGCACGTCAATTCTGCATGGTATAAGATTCTGTTGCTCTGTATCTTTTTTGCGTGTGTGAAACAAAATGACGGCTAATCGTGTGCCCTCACACTAGAGTTTAGGGTTCATCAAATACAGGTATGCTGCGCATCCATTCAGATGAACGGAAAAATAAAATTGTAATAAATTATAGTAACGCCACATGTTATTGTCAGTAATGGTAACAGCGTTGTAACGGGGGAAACACTGGCAGTCACAGGTTTGTGTACATTTGGTATTGTGCTGAATATCATCCAATCAGACTGTAGGAGCTAGAAACAATTTATAACATTTGTTGAGCAATCATTGATCTAAGAATAGCCGTTATTATAACTGTTCATTGTGGTATTTTTATTTATGTGATGCTCATTTGGTGCACATGACCCCTGTGACCTTTGGTCCGCTCATCTGTGACCTTCTTGACCATGACCTCACTTTTCTGAACGTGCTGGGTCCATTGATTCTTCATTAAGGGCAAAGGACATGCATTGATCTTTGTCCCTGAGGAAAAGCGGAAATAGGGTGATATCATGCTTGCAGTTTAGAAACGCTGATGCTGCTCAATAGCTTAGCACCTCAACATCTGCAGATAGCGCTGCATAGTAAACGCGCGAACTTTCATCACTTTAGTAGAGCGCAGACTCCCTCGAGTGATGCAGGCTTCATCGCACGCATCTGTCTCACTCTTACCAGTAATTCTTCTAGATTCCCTCCTCAGCCCAAACAACTGTCTCTCTGTCAATATTTTATGTCTGAGAGGTGATTCTAAATCAGATCTGGTTTCGACTTAAGCCCTTCCACTGCAGTACAACATTTAAATCCTTCTACAACCATTTACTTCCTTTTCTGTATGCATTATGTGAACTCAGTATTTAGCATTCAGAAGGAACTTGCTGTTTGCATATAGAGTAATGTGTTGGGGCGAGAAACTATAATGGAGATCTATTTGGAGAATGATAATGAGGCATACTGGGTGGAGACCTGAAGAAAAAATGACTTTATAGAAGACAGACGGACAGACAGAGCTAAAACAGAGATCACTTCTCAGCTCACTGCCCTTTTTCTTTCATCTCAAAAGAGAAGAGTATCACATTAAAGATATGGCCAGATATTTCATTTGCCGTTTTTATTGCATCTATCTCAGATCAATCTGCTCCCAGCCCTCCAGGTAAAAGCCATATGGCTTTGCTCCTGGAATAAAAATTCCCTGCTGAAGTGCCCCTTGAAAAATGTCACTGATACCACACCTAGCCTAACTACATCATGCGAGCCACAAGATGCTTTTTAGAAGCACATTAGTTAGTATGGTTTAGGGCACAAGAAGCTGCTTTGACCTTGTCTAGAGCAAATTGTGCAAGCTAAGCGAAACAGCGAGGCAGCTCCTCCGAGTAACAGAGACTCGGAGCCAGCACTCATAAGCACAAGGTGAATTTAAATGTGCTTGCTAGTGTGTGTAAGTGTTTGCCATCTAAAAGACGGAGCCAGGCCTTTCAATCATACCTCGCTTAAATGTGCTGACGATGACTCATTGTATATATAGCAAAATACAGATGGAGGAGATGGACGATTCAAGTGGACCATTAAAAAGAGACCAGTTTATGAAGCATATTTTTCATCACACATTGCTTTCCACTTTCCATCCACTCATTCAGACTATGAGATGGAGTAATGAGGGTTACGAGTGAGCGTGGTACGTGGACAGTGTGTGCTTTCTGGTATCATAATCTTGCAAACCATAACAACAAAAGCCCTTACAGCTCAATTTCAGCCCACTACCGAACTGACGGCATATAAACAGCAACACTCATTTCCTGCTAATGTCGAATATCAGACTCAGATGGACTCTACATACTCAGAAAATTGTACCTTTAGAGGTACAGCAGTTAGTCACTAGGGCAGAACCCGTAAAAGGGCATATTATACTACTTCTAAGATACTAATATGCACCTTTTAGACATAGATAAGGCACAAGCTGTTGTACATCTAAAGGTGCAATTTTTGTTTCAGATATTGTGTGGTGCACACAGCAAACAAAAAAAGCCAAGGGCTTTCCCAAAATGGCAAACTGTAATCTGATGGGCTGGTTTTACTCAATATCCGCCGTGGCAGGGTGCACAGTTTTATATCAGTTTGTCAGAAAACCAGACCACTACAATGAGACTTCCAAGGAACTATGTATTTGATTCGCCAAAGTTTGGGATGTTCTTGGCATCGAATCTTTGAAATCTGTTTAAGAGTTTTGTTTCAGGCACTTGCAAGTTACGAAGATATCCCTGAACACACTTGTTTACTGTCAATACACCAGACTACTAAGGTCTAAAGGGGCATCCACACTAGCTGCATTTCCATTACAGATTTGCGCAAAACTTTTGCAATGTTCTATATATTACAACATAGTCTCTCGTAGCCAGACCTTCAGACTGACAGCGAAAGGTCTGGAAACCTTGGCCACTCTGAATGACCAAGAACCGCCCACGAGGCCATATGAATGACAGGTGAAGCAACCAATCACGTTTCGTTTTGTGTCTCGACATGTTTAGAGATTTGGAAATGTTGCCATAGCTGCAATCACAACACCTCTCAAAAGAGAGGGTTTGGCATCACAACATCTTTGTTTCCAGGTGAAACATTAAAGAACGCGACACACAGATCTCCTGGAAATACTGTACAATTCAAGCAATCAGATGACGACATCGAAACTCCTAAAGTGTTTCCAATTTTGCGCCATATGTATCCAACATTTCGTCAGCGGTCCATGGGCGTGATGTCTGAGACTATAATTGATGTTATACAACGTAATTTTTTCCTCTAACGATAAGTCATGGTGAAAGATGTTGTCTATGGCAACCACGCAGTAGCCATTATTTATAATAGAAGGAGACGTAGGTGTGTATCTTTAGCGAAACAGCGTGGAGAGTCACTTCTGAAACATGCCATGCCAGCTCCGGTGGCCGTGTTGGAGCCGTAATGCGCCGTAGTGTAAATAAGCGGTTATCCAAACATTAATGGCAAGGAAAGCACTTTATACTTCAGAGTGGCCATGTATGAGGTGTTTCTTGGAGGTTATAGTAGATTAAAGAATAATCATGTGAATTTTACTCACGCCAGATGAACTCTAAATGTGTAAAAAATGGTTTTCATTGCAGTTTTGCGAAACATTGCTTTTTCGAATTGCCTGAAAAACCACCTCATGCAAACGTAAAAAAATGTTTGAAATATATGGGAGTTTCTGCAAAATTGGCATGTTGCCATTGGGTGTATTTTCATTTTGCAATTTCAATTTGCATAATTTGAAGGGTAATGGAAACAACTACTGAAAGTGATTAAACTGCTGAAGGTTGACAAGTAGCTGTACTGTTGGTTGTCGTATCATCAAACGGTCACTAGCTGCATTTTCATTACCGTTCAAATTGCGCAAACTGAAATTGCAAATTGAAAATAAGCCCAATGGAAACATGTCAATTTCACAAAAACTCCCATATATCGCAAACAAGCATGAGGTGGTTTTTCAGGCAATTAGAAAAAGGAATATTTCACAAAACTGCAATGGAATTTTTTTTTTGCATTTACAGTTCACTTGGCATATTGAAAAGTCACATGATCATTCTTTAATATACTATAACCTCCAAGAAACACCTCATATGTGGTCGCTCACAAGTGTAAGGTGCTTTTCCTGCCATTAAGGCGTGAATAACCCCTAATTTACACTGCGCACGTCTACAGCACATTACAGCTCCAACACAGCAGTCACGGCCACTCTAGTCAACTCTAGTCATACCTGCCGCGCTGCCGCACATTGTAGAAGCACCCCAGAAGCGGCTCTCCACGCTGCTTTGCTAAAGATACACGTATACGTTTCTTTCAAATAAAAATAATGCTTGTGCGGTGGATGCGATATAAACCTACCAATATCAGTCATCATGACTTGCGAGAGGAAAAAATAACATTTTACTCGCATGACATTGGTTAATGTTAAAGTTTTCTATAAACAATTATTTACTCATTGCAAAAGTTTTGTGCAAACTTCTGCACCTTTGTGCACCTTCTGTTAGTTCACAGAGGCCACTCTGAAATGGCTAAGTAATCTGTTTACTTTAATGCAGGGCTGTCCATTCCTTCTAAGCAAACCTAAACCAACTAATCAAGCAGCATTCCAGGCAGGTGTGTTGGAGCTATAAAAAGTGTCCCTCCAAGAGGAATGGACACCTCTGTTTTACTGTAAATCATGCAAGAGAACATAATCACTATTTATTCATTCACACACTCTCAAGCAACCACCATTACATTTTCCCTTGAACTAAGAGGCCTGACATTTTCGCCTGTTTTTGGAGTCCAAATGGGAATGTCTTTCAAGGTGATACCTTTCTGAAACCTCTGTACACTCTATCTCATTTAGGAAAAGCCTAATCTGAACAACAAATACAGCCAGAGCTGTCCAACCTGATGAAGCCACCCAAGCAGGAAAAGAGATTGAACATTTGTACACAGCAAATCCAGAATGTTCATTTAGGGAGCGAGGGGGCATTAGCCTGAGCTGTATCAGCAAAAGAGATCAGCCACTGAGGTGTGTATTTTTGGTGTCTGTCCTTCTCTATCTCTACCACTTTCTCCCAGCATCTCTTCCTTGACTGTTCAGATAAAACCTCCAAATGCAGCACAAAGCAGAAAGCAGTGAATGTCTTGCTTGTTTATACAAACATAAACATGACTTGACACTTAAAATGGTACCCGTATATTCACAGCTGGTGGGTTTTAGGGGAATCCTACAGACACACCCTTCGCCGTTGCTGTCATGCACATGGGCGGCCCATGGGGAAACCACAGCGGGTTTAAACCACTCATAAAAGAAAGTGCTTAAAAACAACATCAATTTCACACCACCAGGGACAACACAGTCCCAAGGATGACAAAAAGTAATTTCAGATAGTAAACTTCCAGAGAGTAATTGTGACTAATGCATCCAAAGTACAAGGACCATTTGTCATTAGTCTAGACAGTCTTAACGGAATAGTTCACCCAAAAATGAAAATTCAGTCACGATTTTTACATTCTCATGTTGCTATGCCAGACTGCTTTGTAAACGGGTCAGTTTCAGCTGATTCTGAAAGACGGATCAATACCAGCTGTTCATACTTAAACATCATATCTAGAACAAGTAAGAATCGACTCATATTTTCTGAATGTTTCCAAATCGCATTTCCGGATGTGCTAGTTAGCATGCTGCAAAGTTAATGCGGCTAAAATGACCACTGTCTCTAACTGCGTTCACAGTTATGTCTTTAGTTGTATCATGAAAACAATCACTGTCTGCATATTTCATAAATTATCCAGTTTCATTGTTGATGGACTAGACTATCTAAAGTGCGAGCTGTGAAGACTCCACCCTCTTATAGGAAGGGGGGCGGGAACAGCAGCTTATTTGCATTTAAAGGCACATACAAAAATGGCATGTTTTTGCTTACACTCAATGTTAACAAGCCATATTAAATTATCTATGGGGTATTTTGAGCTGAAACGTCACAGATACATTCTGGGGACACCAGAGACTTATATTAAATATTGTAAAATGGGGCATTAAATGTAGAAGCGTATAGTATATAAATTGTCAATTTGATTCGAAAATGACCAATCGTTTTGCTAGATAAGACCCTTCTTTCGCAGATGGGATCGCTTAGAGCCATTTGAAGCTCCATTTAAACTGCATTTTGGACGTTCAAACTTGGGGGCACCACCGAAGTCCTCTATATGGAGATAATTCCTAAAATGTTTTCCTCAAGAAACAATTTCTTATTGACTGAAGAAAGAAAGACACAAACTCTTGGATGACAAGGGGTTGAGCCAATTATCTGTTATTTTTTGTTATGGAAGTTCTCCTTTAAACAAATACCTTGCAGGACAAGAGTGTCTAAACCTGCTCCTGAAAGGACAATGTCCAGTAGAGTTTAGCTCCAACTTGCCCCAACACACTTTTCTGGAAGTTTCTAGTCTTGATTAACTAGTTCAAGTGTGTTTAATTAGAATTTGACCTAAACTCTGCAGTGTAGTGGTTCTCCAGGAGCAGGTCTGGACACTATATATACCAAGTCTCAACTATATGGGACATGGATGGGCTAAAGTTTGATTAGGGATGGAGCTAAACTCTTCAGGGCAGAGGCCCTCCAGGACTGGAGTAGCCAATCCCTGATCTATAAGGTAGAAGAAACGGAGTGACATTGGTAGAAATTGTAATGTAAGTCAGACTCTGAGAAATAAGAGCCTGTGGATGAACGTAATTAATTTTACAGCTGAGGGAAAACAGTTCCACAAAAAGCCTTCTAGACGACCCCCTTTCCCAGTGACAGCTGCACTGCATCCCAGCGTAAGCCCTTTAGGCTCGCTCTAAACCCTATTATATCTCTCTTAACTTCACCCTCAACGTCATTCCTCTCTTCACATAGTTCCACCTATCCGTGTCGCTTTTACTCCCAATCCTCGGTACCACATATCTTACACGTCCTCTCTACCCTTTCCCCCTGACTCACATCTTTCTCTCTCATCCGATAAATTATGTGTATTTGACGTTTACCTTTTTCACACCCTTTTTGCCCCTTATCTTCCACGTTCGCCTCATCAACAATTCCGCACACAGGCCGGGGTTTGCAAATGCTCCATTGGAGGTGAATTAATTGCACGCACATCCTTATCGTTCGTCATTCCATAGGACTAGTACTTAATTTCCCCCTTTTTTCCAGCTAATTTCCTTTATCCTCACCTGCAATCCAGTCGTTCCAGCTCAAAGTGCGGGTTGAAGTTTAGCACGATGCGCTGTGAGGGTTCAGGTGCGCTGATCACCCACTGGCAGCTCTGATGGGGCGGGTATTCCAGAGGGTATCCTGGGGATGTGATGTAACCAGCGTTACTGGCATCCAGCTGGCCTCCGCATGTCTCAACTACGACAAATGAGAGAGAGACAAAAAGAAACAGAGTGTTAGATAAGTTAGTTATTAGCCACATACTTAACGCTAATTTGGTCAAGCAGTGCAGCGTGAACTTAAAGCAAATTAAATACATAAATCACAAGCGCTACCAAACCCACTTTGTGGCTACTAGGAATACTTATCAAGTTGTCAATACACACAAGGGACGAAAGCAATGCTATATGCAGTTAAAACCATCATTAAATCAACATTAGCCCTATTGTGTTCATTAATATAAGTTTCTGCAAGTAACTGGTGCATGTTGAGTGATGTCACCGAAAATATCTCATTATAGAAGCTGGTTGGGAATGCTGACCTAATGGCATTGCTATGTGAAAACTGTACTTCTACAGTAAATAAAGTTTTAATTTGACATTTCATGACACAACGCCCACATTTCCAATTACCTTATTTTCTTTTAGACTATCCCACAATATGACTGTTGAAGTCTGGAAGCATTCAACACATTTTCAATACTCTTTACAAGATATAAGCCAGGAAGTGACACACAGGTCTCTTCTCTGGAGGTTCAAGAGGTCACCTCTAAAGCTGCAATGGGATCCAGCATAACAAAGCCTTTCTTCTTCCACCTCACCCATCGTGGTTTCTCTGTTATCTTCTCCAAACACTCCTTCCACATGCTAGTGTTCATGCTAACATTCGCAACAGCCCTTTTTCATGCCTCCCTCACATATAGAGGATATCACTCTGGTCATTATTATTCTAAATGGAGCAAAGATTAGGAGACAGAAATACTTTCTGGTCTTTCACCATGACAACCGGTGCAGTGAGGGTTTTTAACCGCATACCAGCCAAATGACAACTGAGGAATTAGCAGAAGGGTCATTCCTACTATGCAGCACATTTTCATGTCACCTTCATAACTCGCTATTTGCATAAAGGCAAATCAAATACATTTGCTTTCTTTTATCAGAACTGATCAGATTTGAATTGATGATGCCATTTTGGCATGTATGCTATTTTCTGCAAAAATGATATTATTTAGCATGTTTCTTGGAAAAACTGTTTCAACTGGTCATCATTTTATAGTTTTTTCCCCCATGTCCTCATACACTTTATATACTGTCAGTCTTTAATAATACTGATTAGATAATAATACAAATTCTACTAGTAATAACAATATATATATATATATATATAAAGGATTAATACACTGCTGGGTTCATGAATATTAATCACATAATTTGCATTTGCTCAAACTGATTTGCTGAAATCAAAACAGGGATGATAATATGTGAGCGTTAGCCAATGAGATTGCCATTTGTGCATTAGTTCTGCCCACTAACAGAAAACCGGCAGTCAGCATTGCCAAGTTCACGGTTTTCCTGCAGAATTGGGCTACTTTAATACTTTTGCTGCAGGTTGTTTTTCATGTTTGTGGGTTAAAGTGACACCAGTAACGTGATATTTAGTCCCTGGAATGCTAAGAATAACGTGATTTTACCGGGGGACCAAATTTGAAATGCCATTGGGCTTCTTTTGAGTAGTAATTGGGCGAGTTTTGTTGTGAAAACCTGGCAACCCTGCCGGCAGTATGTTATGGTTGTTCCTAAAAGCTTAAGAATTCCAAATGAGCGAGTCGTGCGCCTTCAACACTTATGGTACGTCAAATACAGGTACAGTTGAGGTCAAAAGTTTACATTCCCTTATTTAGGTACAATTATTTTACCTAAATAAAAGAGATCATACAAAATGCATGTTATTGTTTATTTACTACTGACGTGAACAAGATAGTTCACATAAATGACCCTTTTCAAAAGTTTACATCCCCTTGATTCTAAATACTGTGTTCTTTGTACTGTGTACTGAGTCCCTTGTTTGTCCAGAACAGATAAACTGTTCTTTAGAAAAACCTTCAGGTCCCACAAATTCTTTGGTTTTCCAGCATTTTTGTGTATTTGAACCCTTTGAGGACAACTGAGGGACTCATATGTAACTATTACAGAAGATTCAAACACTCACTGATGCTTCAGAAGAAAACACAATGCATTAAAACATTTTGAATTTGAAGATCAGGGTAAATGTAACTTATTTTGTCTTCTGGGAAATATGTAACTATCTTCTGTAGCCTCTGAATGGCAGTACTAAAGGAA
>JAHKKF010381556.1:0-21450 GCA_019740295.1 Labeo calbasu | reverse complement strand
TTTTTTTTAATCATACAAACATATATATTCTCATTCATACAAAATGTATCTTTGAAGATGATTTTATTGCAGATTAAATGCAATAGAAGATGATTTACACGTAGAAACGTTAAAATGAATGAATAACAAACTGAAATATATTGCAATATTATTAATGCATATTTGCATACCAACAGAGTAATAATAATAAAATACTGTAGGGGTAAAAAGTCTAGAAATAAAGCTTTAGAATTAAAAATAAGTTAAATGTTACTGTATATCAAATAAATATAAAAATATAAATCTAAAAATGAATATATATAACAAAAATATTAAATAATATTAATACAAATCATGTAATATATAAATATTTTTGAAACACCGATTTCAAAGGTGAGATGGTGCAAAAGTTATAATTTTCCATGATGTCAAAATCAGATGTTTGTTGCTGTTCTGTATATATATATATATATATCAACATTTGAAGTGGATCAAAAAAGTTAATCAAAGTTGTTCTAAGACAAAAATGGGTATATCTATATAAAATGTCGTTTTTCCCAAATATCTACAAATATCTAGACATCCTTACAACAATATAAAGAGAACTAAAAATGACTTAAGATATTAAAATAAAATGCTTAACGCAAGAAAAATTCCAATAAAGCTAAAGGAAAAACATAATTCAAAGGGAAAACAAGATTAATAGCATAAAATTTAGAATTTTCTCTCTCTCAGAAAGCAAGACTTAATATATTTTCAAGCCATTTCGCTTTTCAAGCAAATGTATCCTGATTTATGCACTTTTAGATATTTGTAATGGAAAACAAGATAAAAATACTAAGAAAAATCAGTTAATCAACTGACTTTCAGTCTCAATAACCAGCAAATGAAATATGGTGAAAACCACAACGACTGACTGACTGCCGTATGGATCTGATGAACCTTTTAAATCACTGCTAGATCAAATAACTGACATCTTTCATTTAATCTTATCAGCAAGTTAAACAAACCAGGAGAAAAGCTAAATTAAACAGACATTAAAGCCTTGTGCACACATGAACCTTGGACCCAAAATCAACTCATGCTTACTGGAACATTTCATATGCAGTAAACACTTGTTTTACAGATTCAGACTCTAAACAACCAGCAAAAGTGGTTAATATCCCATAACTATACATCAACAAACCTCTTACAGGAATACAATATACAGTCTCTCTTAGAGCTGATATTTATTACCTGTCCCCTCAGGCTCTTGTGTTGATCAACTTTGTTTTACACAATATTGAACTTTCTTGTCAATCCTCATACTCAAAAAAAACATTATTCATTTGTTCACCAACAGCAGCTCCCAGCCAAACTGTCTGTCATCTTCTCATATGACTCACCAGCTGAAACACTGTTTAATTGACTTTTCTGACCTTTGCTGCAGTGTTATTTCACTATAACTCAATATATATATATATACATATTTAAATAAAAAGATAGGTTTTACTGTCATGATCCTCAAGATTTTAATGGATCATTTTGTTCCAATTAGGCTTTTTACAGCCTAATGTCATGAAGACCATTTTGAAGTTCCATAAAAAATGAAGAACATAATGAAACAACAACCTTTTTTATTCTACAAAGAACCAGCTAAACCAACCAATATACCCAAAAATGTTTTTTGCCTTACACTGTAAAAAAGTTGTACATAAAACAACATTAGAGTATGTTTTACAAGAAATGTATGTTTTAGTCGTTCTATTAAAAAAAATCACATTTAATTAAATGCATTTCTATCTGTCTGTAATTATTTGAGAAATGTAGTATTCTCTTCGTGAAAATTGTTTAACCACTAAATTTACAAAAAGAAGAAAGATCTTTACTGAACCTGAAGTGTTGGAAAAACATCACTGAATTTATCAGCATGTGAATGCGTTGTTGAGAAAGGGGAAAACACAGCCATAATAGTTTAGTTCGATTCCTGAACGTAGATATTTAATAAAACTTCCTTAATGGACTTATGCAATATTAAAAACAAATGGTTCATTGTAGTAGAAGAGAACAGGATCTTGCACAAGCACATGACATGATCAGTACTGATGATCTGAAATAAACAATGACCAAACACAGTTGGGAAATGTTGTGTCCTAATTTTAACACGATGAACAGGTTTCAAACACTTTGGGAATTCCTGAATTACTGGAAGTGATTAACTCCTGAATACATGACAAGTATATAAGAGGCACACACAGGTGCTTATGAACTTACAATACACTCAATAAGGCCTACTACATCACTTGTGAGGTAAGGTAATTGCGGTTTCTGTGCTTCTAGTTTTACTAGCCTTATAGATCAGTTCAACACTAAACTGCACAGATTTAAAGTGTAATTTTTGAATCAGTACAATTTGACTTTGTAAAGCATTTTAACAAGAATTACAGCTTATTTCTAGAATTTTGTGCCTGTTTTATGATTTGTCTGGTGAAAATGTAAGTTTGATCGCTTAGCGAAGTAACAGACATGCACTGATCAGATATTGATAGATTCGTTTTTTCCAAATTACAATAAGTTTTTTTGGTTTTCCCACTCTCGTTGATGATTATTAATTATTATTAATATTTTCAGCTCTAATCAACAGAATAATGAAGACGTTGCTGGTGGTCTTTGCTCTAGTTCTGGTGTTGAACTATGGTGAGTTGATTTAAAATGTTGAGACTATTTTAATAATTTTAACATAATTATATATTTTATTTATTTTTCCTTTTCATTTTATTTACATTTTTTGTAAATGCTTTTTCATTAGTTTGTATTTTTTGTCAATATATTTTTTATACTTTTTTCTGTTTTAGTTAATTTTGTACATCAAGTTAAACTAAATAAAGATTAAAAATGTTTTCTTGACAACCTTTTTTTATATTTTAGTTAATATATGTCTTTGATACATATGCTCAAGACTCAAACTCAACATCATGCATCAAGACTCAGTGGTGATTTGGTAATAATGCATGCTCTTTTGTTGCAGGATCTGCACTGAAATGCAACCACTGTGTTCCTAACGGTGGAACGCGCTGCATACAAACTCAAGAGACCTGTGGCTTTGGAAAAGATGCCTGTAAAGTAACAAAGCATAGAGCTCAGTCTATTTCGGGTGCACATCTACTGTCCATTCAGCAACTGAAAACAGCATAAACCAAAACATCGATTGTTATTTAAGAATCGATATTGGTTTATTAAAATGAAAATCTATCAAAATCAAGAAATCGATTTTTTTTAACCCAGCCCTATCTTATATTATTATTAAAATATGAAAATTAAAACGACGGGTAATAATAGCCTAGATTTTTTTACGACCCTGACGACAATGTTAAAGTCCAGCGCAACCTCTTGTATAAATATAAACATAAGTAATTAAAGTGCAGGAGTTTGAATAGATACTTTTATGAAATTCAAAAGTGAAACAAACTTATTCTATCAGCTAAATGGTCTTTTCCCTATTAATAACAATGCACAGAATCTCAAAAGTTAAGATATTTATCTTATTGCTTACAGGTATATTTCTAGTTTTTATTTGTTCTTCAGACATTCCCTGTTAAATACATATCAGCTGTATGCAAAGTGACCTACAGTGTTTGACCACTGAAAAAGATTCAACTCTGCACGGAGCCACACTGAGGTCCCCATATCTCTGGGACTGAACCATGTATGGCCTTAAAAATTAGGATATCCAAAGAAAAGTTTCTTAAGAACCAGAATTTAAAAGGATGTTGAGAAACTTTGGAAAAAGGACATTTTTTGGCACTCAGACAGGAAAGTTCAATGCAACTGTTTTGATAGCGAGAAACAATGTACTTTTTTAAATTTCACCATTATTTGTTTTTCAAACAATCCTCTTTTAAAGAAAAAGTGTCATCTGTATGAAAAGCGACCCACATTTGGTTTTTGACCACTGAAAATGTGTACAGTTTAACAGTTTATTCCTAGAGCCACATTGATATCCCAATATTTCTGGAAATAAACCTTACAGGGCTTGAAAAATAAGGATACCAAAAAAGGCTTGTCAAGTAACAGAATATAAAAGATACAGTTAATATGTCTTGAGTTACAGACATGCAAACTTTTGGGGAAAATGCAAAAAGACGTTTTTCCTGCGAATGCGGAAGTCACGTCTGACTGTTAACCGAAAGGATGCTTTGCATGTCCAGTTTCCAGTGTTTCTAGACAAATTAGCGTATATTCTGAGCTGATAATCTGTTAAACCTATTAAGATGTTTTTAAAAAGCACATGGCTCCATAGTGCCATCACTTTGCAATGTTGCAATGACCGTCATTTGTCAGTGTAGATGACACAAATCTCCCAACATTAGCTACATTGAAAACAGATGGACGGCATTTGAATGGGTTCCTATGGAGACTGGAACAGAAGAGCATCCAATCGGATGTTAGAATTTGTAATTCTACTTCTAATTTACTAGGAAAAAGGTCTATAATGCAAGATTGTAAGATTTTATTAAGAGATCCACCAACCTCTGTGTGAAAATAACACGATGCATCCATCTTTCTCTTTTACCCTGTAATTTAGCTCCAAATCTCAGGTGAAATTCATGCATGGCATTTAATATTTTGGTTTTCTTCTACATTTATGTATCGGAATCATTTTTTTTAGCCAAGGACCACTGATTGAGTTGACATGGGATGATCCTTCGTGTAATTTGAAAATGAACGCATTTTGTGTCAAAGCAATGGGGTCAATTAACAATTAAACTCTGCACACCTGACGCCAATTGGTAGGTGTGTAAGAATCCAAGACCAAAAAGGTCAGAACTGAACAACAAAAACAAATCCCGCAGTGGTAGTGTGTGGAATTTGTTTTTGCGTATCAAAGCAAAGGAAAATGCTCCAGTTTAGCCCACACACTATATATAGACGGCTGTTCTGCTCACTGTGTGAGGAGTTCTGAAAAAGTGACCTACTGAGAAATGTTTCCTGAGAATGAACATCTGCTCTTGCACAACACCTATGAAACATAGGTTTCTTTTTGACACTGGTGGGGAAATTTAAACATTTAACTTATGTTTTTACTCTGTCCATACATCAAATGCACGTTATATACTTAAAAAAGTGCAGTTTGCTAGCATATATACTTTTACATTTTTGGTAATGTCAGTGGCATCACCCATTTCAAATGTGGCCAAAAACGTGTTAAACTTTGCACAAACACATTAGATAAGACAAGAGACACCGTGTATGTTTGTAAGACTCCTGGAAATGTACAGGCAATGTCACAGTATATAAGGGACTGACACATGTGCGTATAAACCAACTTCTTCTCAGCTCTGCTTCAAGTCAAGGTATGTCTAAAGAGCATTACGCAACTATTGGTTAGATTAGACTGCATGGAGTTAAATTCAGTTTAGATTAATTTATATGATTGTAAGAAAATAAAATGAGTTTCAGACATTGAAGTACAAATTAACAGCGTTTTCTCTTAGAAAGCACAAACTTTTGGGATCTAAACTCCTATTGTTCTGAGAAAACTGTTAAGGTGAAGGTAATTTCTTGCCTCAAAGTCAAAATAACTGTGCAATTTGCATTGTGACAATGCTAAAAAAAAAAAAAAAATTAACAATATTTCTTACATTCTCTGAATAATAAAAGAAATTGGGAAAAAAACCTAACTGCAATAGTTTAAATTTAATGTAAATATAATGTTAAAGTAAATTTAATGTACTTATTTAATTTAATATTTAAAAATGTATATTATACTATTAAATAAAATGTAGGCTACTATATACTTTATCATCAAAATTATACAAAATGATTGAATATTCATACAAATAAGATCGGTTCTAAGGTTTTAAAATGTTTTAAATATTCTATTTTATGAAATAATGTATTTTAATTTTAATTTAATAATTAATAAAACATGGAATCTCAAACATGTGAACTTCTGGGTTCACCATACTTGATGCATCATTACTATATTTGTGTCTAAATTAAATCTCTCTAAACTTTAATTTTAGGCAAACCATATACTACGATAACACACCCGTCACTATTAACAATACATGTTGTATTTTTAAATTGTAATATATTGTGAAATGACATATTGTTAAAGATTAGTCAGTTGGTTAGACTTCTACTTTATTCTACTTTTAACAGGATGATGAAGGTTCTGCTGCTGGCTCTTGTTTTTGACCTGATGTTGGCGAATGGTAGGTTTGTATGTTCAAAGCCAATCAGCTATTTCTGAACTATTTTAGATCATAATTCTTATCTAAAGTGTCTGATAAGAGTCATGAAATCAATAGATCATAATCAGATGTTGTTTAATCAGCCTAATAACTGTTGTAGGCTCAGCCCTAAAATGTTATAACTGCGTCCCCGGCATCCCTGGAGGAAGTTGTGTGACCACTCAGGAGACGTGTGGCTATAAAAAAGACACCTGTGTATCTGCCAGATTCACCACCTATCCCTGTGAGCTTCTTATCAATAATGCTCACGTTATAGAAACGCATTAACAATGACACTTGTTTATTTACTTTTATATTCTTTTCCATTCCTCTAGTTTCTTACTTCCGGAGGTGCATTAGCATGACAGACTGCATGATTCTTCAGTCCACCTCCAGTGTTATAGTCACGTGCTGTCAGACAGACCTGTGCAACACCCCGGTCTAGGGCTGCCACCTTGTTATTGCTCTGTTTCAGGTTAGCAGATGTGATTTTGCAAGAGTGATAACTCTTAGACTACGCAATAATTGATTTGCTTCAGATGGAAAGCATATTTGCAGTGACACCGGATGATACTATGCTTATTTTGTCAATCATGCAAACAAATAAAAGTGACATCATTTCCATGGTACATTGTGCCAAGGTCCTAAACAGTGTGACGCAACAAACCAGACTAACAGTCGAATTTGTCAAGTCAGAACATAGAAGAGATAAAAAAAATTTCATGTTTAAAATATCAGTCATGATCACCAGCTGGAGCGCCCATAAGCTCCACCAGAGGGCGCTTCAACCCTGACTCTTGCCACTTTGTCCCAGACTCCATTTCCCCTCTCTGCCTAGGAATTAATTTACAGATGCACACATTTCCAATCAGGAGGACTATTTAAACTGTACTCTTTAACACTCCCATTGTGAAGTATTGTTTTAGCATTCCAGACATTACTGCGCATTTTCCCTCGTTACATTGCCTGATTCTCTGCCTAGTCTTGCCTTGCCTGTATTTTTTACCTTGTTTGCTGTTTTTTTCTATTTAGGCAACTCATTATTTTGCTTTGCATCATGGAACAATGCAAATTCTTTGGCAATTTTAATGATGCTGTCTGTTCAGTTTGAACTATCTGTTGTCACAAACATTTAGTTTCCGGTTCATCTGGTGTCGCTTTCACCTCAAATCTACTCAGTCAGGTCATCTGTTCATGCAACTATCACCATTACTGTATACTGACAAGTATTTTTTTTTAAAAAAGAAAAAAAGAAAAGAAAAGTACAGTTGGTGAAACTGTATACGCTATGCAATGTAAACAAACATTTCTAAAAGCTGCATGCTACACTGTTGCATTGCATTGTCATGATGTTGCATGTTTAAGTAAATGGCAAAAATTAGTCTTTGCATTTTTGCAGTCTGTATATTGTGTGCAATGTGCAAATATTTGTTCTGGACATCTAATAAAGACTGAATGCTTTAGACCAAAGGAGTCCAAACTGTTTACTACAAAGGGCCATGGGCCAAAAGTAAATGTTGCATTATATCCAACTTATATAAAAATGTACTTTTTTAAATTCACTTATAGTCTCTACATTTTAATGCAAAGGCCCTGGTTTGGGCATCTTTTGAGTATCTGCTCATGCACCACAAAAACATGTAAAATATCTTCAGGGCTACATTTTATCAAACATAGAGATAAATGTAGAGCTCTCTATTCCGGTCAGGTTTGCGGAAGCACGTTAAATAAGATAACAGAAAACAATGTATCTTTGTTGCTAAACTGGAAGAGAGCAGAACAGAACAAAACAAAAATGTTAAACAGCCACATGGACCAGTAATCCAATAAAAGGAGCACTTATCGTCTGAAACATAAGCCAAGATCACACGTGAAACAAACACTTGTGTTGTTGTTTTAGATTCTTTGGCCTGAATTCAACACAGAATTTCCTGAAAAGATTTCCGTAAGTTTACAGGCAGTGGAAGTTTATGAACCCACTTCAGCTCTGCTCTGCTTCACAGTCAAGGTACGTTTACAAACATTATAACTTTTTGTTTATTAGACTGCATTAAGTTAAATTATATTTTTTGTTAAACTGGAATGATGAAGGTTCTGCTGCTAGCTTTTGTTTTCGCCCTGGTTTTGGCGAATGGTAGGTTAATGACAGCTTATCTAAAGAATCTGACTGAAACAATAATCTGTATGTATTCATATTTTTTCATAATCAGATTAACTGTGTTGTAGGCTCTGCCCTGAAATGTTATAACTGCATCCCCGACACCCCTGGAGGAAGGTGTGTGCTCACTGACCAGACATGTGGCTATAAAAAAAGACACCTTTACAAGGAATTTTGCATACAAAACTAGAACTTATAAAAACATATTCTTTTCCATTCCTCTAGACTTTTACTTTCAGATGTGCATTAGCAGGTCGGACTACAGGAGTCTTCACAGTACAACGCCAGTATTAAAGTCAAGTGCTGTCAGACGGACCTGTGCAACACCCCAGTCATTTAAACCCACACTCAACTCAATACATATCAAGCCTTAAAGGGAAAATGACCCAAACTGGTGGCATTTAAGTAGTGCATGTCACACACATACTGTATATGCATTAGCAGAATTATTTACTAATGCAAGACCAGTTATAGGCAAATGTTGAGTCATAGGGTGTTAAACATCATGCAAATTAATAGGGTACTTTTTTCATATCTGTATTTGTTCATATTCATCAACAATTGGAATGAACAAAATGTTGTGTTAAGACACGATTTTGCAACTGCTGATAAATACCACTGTTTATAATTTCACCTGTATCTTCAAGTCTAAGATTAGTATGGTAGCATGCAATGCTGTTTTGTCGATTTACACTCTTAAAAATAAAGGTTCTTTATTGACACTGATGGTTCCATAAAAAGTCTTTAACATCATTGAAATCTTTCCATTCCAAAAAGGTTCTTTATATATTTTTAAAATGTTATTTACACTAAGAAAAAAAGGGTTCTTTAAGAACTGTCAATGTTTGATATAATAGCCTATCATGTATAAAGGTATTGCCAAGATTGTTCAGAACAGTTTAGTTTAGGAATGAATAGTTAACCTTACATTGTTCTTCCATTAGGTGGCACCACATGTTTGTTTTCTTCAAGAAAAAATTAAGAGTAAAGATTAAGAAAAAAAATTAAGATCAGCTAAAAGATTTCACATGATGTGTTTGCAGTCTGTGCCAAGAAAGTGGTGAAAAAAAGGAAGCTTTCCCTTCTACTGACACAACACCATTATAGATGCAAAATACAATGAGAATTATTAACACAACAAAATATTAGAAGGGGTCAAGGCCAACATAAACAATACATACTAACTCCACAAAACAATCTACTTAAATGTAAAAAAGAGGAATTGTCCGGAGTTAAAAAGGAGAGCTGAGATGTGTGGAGAACTGGAGAAGAATCCCTTCGGCTGGTGTTGTTAAAGAAAATAACTTTATTTCTTATGCATTAAAACAAATTGGATTTATTGGTACTACATAAATCGGATTACTTACTTTTTTCATTTATATATGGAGTTTATTAGTTTGTGTAAGTTAAAAATGCATAATAAACATGGATGGAAATATTATATGCAATTGAAGTATTAGGCCTAAATATATATATATTTTTTAATATTATATTAAAATGTACATTTGTAAATTAACTAAAATATTTTTTGTTCTAATGTAAATATTCTCTACATTTTAATGCAAAGCCAGTGGTTTGGACATATTTTGCTGTAGACCATGTAAGAGTAAATAGCTGCTCAAGCACAACAAAATGTTCCTACAAAACATGTAAAATATCTACATGGTAACATTTTATCTATTCCAGTAAGGTCTGCGCAAGAACATCAAATAAGATAAGGGAAAACAATATATCTTTGTTGCTAAACTGGAAAAGACCAGAACGGAACAAAATGAAAATGTTACACAACGCCATGAACCAGTTAACCAATAAAAGGAGCACTTATCATCTGAAACTTAAACCAAGAGCACACAGCGAACAAATAGTTGTGTTGTGGTTCAAGCTGCTTTGGCCAAAATTCAACATGGAATTTCCAAATTCTTGACACAGATTCCAGGAAGTTTACAGGCAACATCACAGAATATAAGAGACAGACACACGAGTGCATGAACTCACTTCAGCTCAGCTCTGCTTCACAGTCAAGGTACGTTTACAAACATTATGCAACTTTTTTGTTAGATTATACTGCATTAAGTATATTATAGGATTATTTTAGCACTTAATAATAGGAGAACTGCCAGAAAATAAAATGAGTTTTAGACACAAGTACAAAGTACAAATTAACAGTGTTTTCTCTTTGAAAGCACAAACTCTCAGGATCTGAACTCATATTGTTCTCTGATTAATCTAGAATAATAAGGTATTGAAAGATAATTTAACAATAATTCTGAGAAAACTGTTCAGGTGCAGGTAATTTCTCATCCTTTAATCAAAATAATTTTGTATTGTGACATATTTAGATGACTAATTAACTAATGCAATAAATGTAAAAATATTTTATAGCAGTGCAGTTCTGAGAATCATCCTTTAAAATCAATAAATTAAACATAAATGTGGGTTATATCAGTAAATTATAATTAAAATAAATCATTAAAATGTAAAAAAGTACAGATAAAAAAAATAGTTTTAGTCAATATATAATAATAAATTTAATAATAACAAAACATACATTTTTAAAATATTATCCGGACTTGTTTTGTTTATATTTTTAGTCTAAGCACTGCAATTTGAAACAAACAAACAAACAAACAAAAAATACAGAATTATACTCATATATTTGCACTTTGTTCCTGACTATTGAATGTTTAAATATTCTATGTTAGTAAATAATGTATTTCATTTTTTATTTAATAATAATAATAGTTAACATGTGACCTTCTGGGTTTACTATATTTGATGCTAAATTAAATGTCTACATTCATTTTGGGTGAATTATACACTGTACAATACATATTGTTGCATTTTTGTATTGCAACATATTGTGACGTGATACATTGTTTTTCCTCATAGCCTAGTCAGTTGATTAGTTTTCCACTTTATTCAACAAGATGATGAAGGTTCTGTTGCTGGCTTTCGTTCTCACCCTGCTGTTGGTGAATGGTAGGTTTATGGTGTCTTACAGTACCTAAAGAGTCTGATTGTGCAAAACAATAATCTGTCATTTAAAGTGTCATATACAGTATATTTTTAATAATCAGATTAACTATGTTATAGGATCTGCCCTGAAATGTCACAAATGTGTCCCCTACACCCCTGGAGGAAGGTGCGTGACCACTGAGGAGACGTGTGGCTACAAACAAGACACCTGTGTAGCTGCCAGATTCACCATCTCTCCTTGTGAGTTGCAATGAGAGTGCAATGGATTAAATATATATTGTATAGAAAGACTTCTACAGAGAAAAAAATGTCAAGATGAACAAAAACACTAATTTACTTTCACATTCTTATCTATTCCTTTAGTTTCTTACTTCCGGAGGTGCATTAGCATGACAGACTGCATGATTCTTCAGACCAGCCCCTATATTAAAGCCACGTGCTGTCAGACGGACCTGTGCAACACCCATGCACCCATTTAAACCCATACAACTCAATACATATCAACTCTTAAAGGGAAAAATTACCCAACTGGTAGCATTTAAGTATGTCACACATAGATACATTAGTAGAATTATTTACTAATGCAAGACCAATTATAGGCTAATGTTGAGCTGTAGGATGTTACACAACATGTAAATTACTATTAGGGTGATACTGTAACTATGGGCACTTTTTTCATATTAAAGCTAAACAATTTGCATGAACAAAATGCTGCTTTAAGGACATGATTTTGCTACAGCTGTTTATCATTTCACCTGTGTCTTCAAGCAACACTTCTGGCTCATACTGTAGGTTATTCTTTGCTAACAAAATTCACATTATGTAAACAGTATATACTGCAGATCTAGTAATAGTAGATCACTAGTCCTGAACCCAAAGATGGTAAGAGCAGTAAATGTCTCACGCCTCTAGAGGGCACTTCATATTTAAGGTCAGTGTTTCTCCTGGATAATTTGGGCTTGTGTCAGGATGGCAACCAGCCAAACCCCACCCAGTTTAGCTTACTCAGGTAGTATTGTGCTCCATGGTTTAAACTCGGGTGGGTCAGATTTAAGATTAGAGAAACACTGAGAGTTTGCTGTGTTTATGAATCAGACTGAATGAATTACACTGCTCATGTTGATGTATTTCCTAACACCTTTATCTCAATAGATTTTTGTTCAGATAAGAACGAAAAGACACACCTTCAAATACTTCATCCTGATGACACATTTTGGTGTGACCGCTTATTTTTCACTACAGTCTCTATGAAGTCACAACTGATGATTTTTTTTACGGTCAAAGCCTCTGTTCTATAAATTATGAAATACATGAATCAGTAAGTAGTGGAAAGTTTGCTTTGTACAGGAGTGTCGTCACTCTTCTCACTCATTTCCTGGGCTTCTCCAATTTGACAGAGAACAGCTGCAAAAACTACAGTTGCGTCAAAACTATACGTCATTTGTTTTCCTTTTAGGTCATAAATTGCAAGATATATCCTGTATAGGGGTGATCATCATGTATCATGCAAGATATATTATTTATAAGAAGAATGAAAGAGTAATACAATTAGTATGAGACATGAAACTAGTACAACTGTGTCAGAAAATCACACATGGCAATGGTCAAATATAAAGATTATTCTCATTATATAAAAGCCGTGTAAGAATAAGTGATAATCATGTATGCACTGAGTCACTTGTGTAACTGTGAACTGTGGTAACTTTTGTGAGGTTTTCTCTTCCTATGCAATGGTTTTACTGGAAACCACATTTAGTCGAGGTTACCACTGACCTAATGAACTTCCTCTGACTTTTCACCTCAGTTGCATTTAGTTGGATCCGAGCACATTACAAAGAACCTTAAAAAACAATAAAAGCCAACAATCAGCTAAAAATTTCTCTCTTTCTTTTTTGATGTTGTGTTTCATATTAAAAGATTAAATTTTGATTTTATGATGTATAAGCTTGACTAAACTGCTTCTGATAGCGGTTTTACATTCTTGCTGAATTATAATTATTTGATAATGTAAAACACACTGCTTGTTATTACTACTTTACACAATGCGGTGGTGGTACTTTTAGTTACCTCAAAATGAAAATTCACTGTTAATTTACTCGCCATCAGGCCATCCAAGATATAGGTGACTTTTTTCCATGAGTCGAACGGTAAAGAAGACATTTAGCTGAAACCGTGGTCCTTGGTGATTCGTCAATGTCAAAGTCAATGGCTGCCCGTATCTGAGAATAAAAACGCATAAAAAGAAACATAAAATTAATACACGTGGCTCTTGATGACACGCTGATGTCTTATGAAGTGAAACAATCGGTCTATGCAAGAAACTTAACATTATTCATAAAATTAGTAGGTTACCCGTTATCCACAGCCTCAGACAACTAGGAAAATCCGATTATTTTCCGCGAACTGGCTCTTTTGGACAGTTCGTTTGAAATGATTCAATTCACTAGTTCGTTTACGTGATTACATAATGAGGTAAGGCATAAAATTATATTATTAAAACTTATTACCCAATAATGATGTTATTAAACGTAGATGTTTTACATGTCTAAAACATATAAACTGCTTTTTAAAAAAAAAAAAAAAACAAAAAAAACAAAAAAAAAAAACATTCGTTTTGCCCCTTCATGCAACTATTCTGATCACGCATGCGCATATCACCGGGACCGAGCCCTTTCCTCAGTTCAGTGACTGGAACCCCGCTCAATGAGTTCGCAAAAACAGCATCATAAGAACATATACGGCGGTATTTTGGCTCATTTTGAGTCAGAGTGACTGTCAGGCGTCCGAAAGTATGTTTTAATTAAGTAATTGTAGATCTGTTCTGCTGGAGCAGCAAACTGTTTCAGATGATTCATTCCGATTTTGGTGAACCGGTTCATTAGCGAATGATTCATTCGTGAACCATCACTCCGAATCGTTTGCCAGGAGGATTACAGGTAATGATGTAAATACCATGTAAAATGTTCAGTTTTGTACACAGACCAATAATTCTGCTTCATAAGACCTCAAAATATCGTTAGGAGTCACGGGTATTAATTTTGTGTTCCTTATGCTGTTTTTTTTTTTTTTCTGAAAAACATGTACCGTTAGCCGCTGACTTCAATTGTATGAATCACACGGTTGCTAAAAATCTTTAATATTCTACTAAAGAAAAAAGTCACCTACATCTTTGATGACCTGAGGGTGAGTAAATTAACATTGAATTTTCACTTATGGGTAAACGTCCTTTTAAGGAACATTTAGGCATCTTAAATAAAGGCAAATGTAATAGTGTTTGCCTAGTAAATTTAAAACGCAAAGTGCTGTATGGCTTGCAGTTTCACTTCCCCTAAACTATTCTTAGGGGTAAAAATGAAATGACTGCTCTGGCAAAATAACCCAGTCTTTTTTTCCTCTATGAATTTATGGGGAATTTATAATGTTAGAAACATCAAGAACTATTTAGAAAGTTAAATATCAAGGCTAGTAAGTGTACAGTAGGTGTGAACAATAAACAATCACATTAAATGTTTAACATTTTCATTCATAGCTCACATAAAACTACAAATCGACTTTTAATTTTGGTATGTATTTATTAACTATTAATATTTAAATATTCGATCATTAATAAAGTGTAAGCCAATTTGTGACATTGACCATAAGATTGAGCCACTGGAAGGGAGTAATGGGGGTGTGCTTTGTGGGGCGGGGGGTGTTGTTATTAGCTCTGGGGTGTGCGAAATTTAGTCAGTGTCGATTTGACTGTGCCAAGAGTGCTTACGCGTTTTGCAGTCTTGACTCCTATATATTTGAAGAACACTATCGGAATCCCGTGAAGAAAAGTAAGTCTAAACTTTTTATTCTTTCGTGTGTCACTGACTTACTGTCATCCAGTCGTGCTGTTTGATCTGTGGAGAGAAGCTAAACTTTGCTTTTCAGGGTACGTAACGTTAAATGCGCCGATGTTCTTCCAAGGTTCTAAAGATAAGATTAGCGTCATTATACAAACTATAACGGCTTCTCTGTGATGATATTTATAAAGTAGACTATTTCAGTATCTCTGTATTTCCGTTTGAATGACTGATGTGTGACTTCCGAGAAAGTAAAACCACAGCTAGAAGCCACAGCTATTCTTTACTAATGTAGCCTATTTGTTCATTATGCCTTAAGCATATACGCTGCATAGAATACAGTTCTAGAAACCGAAGCCATGTTTTTTTGAATCTATGGTACATGCATCTCTTAAGGTTTAGCAAGAAGCACAGTTAAAACTGGGTACAGTACTAGCTGCATGTTTCCAGATGTTTTTGCTTATGAATGCCAGCTGTGCTTGATTTAGAGGGGTGGGGAACTAAATGAAAACTTCTTTACATAGTTAATATATATAAGTACGAAGTAGCGAATGAGACAGCTTGTGATCATTTCATGGCATATCCTACTATTTTACGTGTTTTTGTTTCATTTACTAATATCATAATCCAATTTCTTGGGTCCACTGCATCCTAATGTTCTTTCCTAGCCATCTGTTTGAGTCAAACAAGGATTTTATCTATTTCACTTAACTGGTCAGGGTGATTATCATGTGCTTGTTTCCTCATGACTCCTCGACTTCTGTAAACGTGAATATTTTTCATGTCTTTAGCATTTGTCGAAAAGAGATGAACATTCTGTCATCGTTTACTCACCTCCATGGCGTTTCAAACTTGTATGACTGACTTTGTGTGGAACACAAAAGGAGAAATGCTAAAAAAAATACACTGACAACTTTATTGTATAAACAGAAAGTGATGACATTTTCCTTTAAGATGCGTGTGTTCCCTGTGCCTTCAGTCTTTATAGGCATTATAAAAATTTTACTACCTGCAGGTTTGTGTTGAGTCTGATCTCGTTGGCATTTAATTTGAACAATCTTGCTTTGACTGCCAAAATCAGCACATGCACGCACAAACGGATTAACACAACCATGTGAACCACAGTGGTGCAAATAAAGTAAATCTACAGTATGTTCTGGGTTGTTCAAAGTGGTTGCTAGGTGGCTCCTTCTGCTTGCTCAAGTCAAACGTGGTGAACTAATTTATCTGAAACGTCTATTTGCCTTGATGTAAGAACAGCATGTAAAGTCATGTTATTTTTCCAATCAGTCATTCTTTATTTTTTATGTTTTGCATCATAGAAATGACGAAATGCACATGTCACATCATGACTCCTTCAGGTGTCACAAGTATGCATTGAGCCGTTTATTTTGATTGTGTTGCTATGGTTCCAACTTATTATGCAACCGTATGGGACGTTTTCATATAAACCGAGTGGGCGGTGGTCACACCAAATTACACCTTGTGGTGGAATTTAAATAATTTGGTGCCTTCTGAGATCCCACATGATCACACACTTCTTGTGCACTCAGCTTTCTGTATAGCAGCTTCTTTTTTGCCTTATGAAAGAAAAAAGAGGTTTGGGGCACATGAGAGTTAAGCTTGATTTTGGGTGATCTGTCACTTTAAATCTAAATACGGCTTGGTCGAGTAGATCAGTAACTGCCCCTCTCATGTGCGCATATTTGCCAGCTGCTTGCTCTGTCTTTGGCTTTAGACCAAGTGCTGGAGACCTTAAACCTCATACTCGGAGTTGCAAAAGTGGACGCGTACCAATCCCAAACTTATGAAAGTAGGATTTATTTAAATGTCTCTACCAAGACTCCATTTGTTTGATCAAAAATGCAAATGTGAAATAATATTACAGTTTAAATGAACTGTTTTCTGTGTAGATATATTTTAAAATGCAATTTATTTATGTGATGCAAAGTTGAATTTTCATCATCATTACTCCAGTCTTCAGTGACACATGATTCTTCAGAAATCATTCTATGTAACTATCCTTAAGGTTTTGAATGGTAGTATAGCATCTGTATATATAAATAAAGGCTAGTTTTATCTGTGGAAAACTCATGTTAGTATGTTGGGGTCATAGGTCACGGTGAGTCATGATTTAGCTTGAGCAGATGTGAGAAAGGCTGCAGCCTGGGCATTTGGAGGCGTTAAGGTCAGGCATTCTAGCATTCTGATCATAGCTGTCTATGTATACTTGAAGGATTCATTCTAAATATCCATAAATCCCTGCGGCGTCTCATGATACAAGACACTCGGTGGAAAAATGTAATGCTTTGAGGTTGCTCTTTAATAGAACATGAGACTTAAATTAGTTTTCAGCTGAGTTTCAGTTTAACGGAAACATTGTTAAGATGTTTCTCATAAATGTTTTCGTTTCAAATAAAAAAATGTGACTTAAAATGTGATTTAAAATCCAGGGTTGCTGTGCCTGTTTGTAAACTGGAAAAAAAAAATAGGTGTAGAAATATGAAATTAAACTTGAAATTTTGAAGCGGGAACACTGAGATAGTATTTTCTTTTTTTTTTCTTTTTTTTTTTTGTAAACAGTTTAGAGCTGCACAATTTGGCCAAAATGTTGTATTTATGTATTGTTGTTTATATAATTATAACAACAATAAAAATAATAATGTGAGTCATGATAAATTATTGTAAATATTATAATGTAAATATATAAATGAAATAAATAAATTGTAATATTTCAGTTATTATTACTACTGCAACTAAATAATAAAACTAAAATAAAAATTTAAAATAAAGAATGATTGTTTAGGAAATAAAATTTTGTTTTACATTACAACTGTAAAATGTGACCCTGGACCACAAAACCATAAGGGTCTTTTTTTTTTTAATTGAGATTTATACATTATTTGAAAGCTAAATAAATAAATAAGCTTTCCACTGATGTATGGTTTGTTAGAATAGGACAATATTTGGTCTATTTAAAAAGCAGGAATCTGAGGGTGCAAAAAAAAAATCAAAATATTGAGAAAATCACCTTTAAAGTTGTCCAAATCAAGTTCTTAGGAATGCATATTACTTATCAAAAATTAAGTTTTTATATATTTTTTACGGTAGGAAATGTACAAAATAGCTTAAGTGAACATGATCTTTACTTAATATCCTAATGATTTTTTTGAAAAATCAATACTTTTGACCCATACAGTGTATTGTTGGCTATTGCTACAAATATACCAGTGCTACTTAGGACTGGTTTTGTGGTCCAGGCTCACATATGACAATGCTATTATTTATGGCTTAATTTCTTAATGCTAAACCATCGGACTTTTGTTTTTATTTGGTACGTTATAGTTAAGGTCTTTTTTGAAAGTCTGGAGGAGGCACATGAAAGCAGAAGCAAAAGTCTTTTTTCTGTCTAAAAAAGCAATTAAGACATTAGTGCTTTCTCATTCCTAGACAGTTCTCGGTGCTGACTCAGTTTGTGCCTGCAGGGCCGTAGAGGTTGTGACCTCATGAGTCTTGTGTTTAGGAAATTGGGCGGCTCATTGGTTTAACAAAGAGAATTGCTTGAACACAGTCTTTGACTGAGCGTTTGCTCATATGAGAATCTTTAAATTGAAACAACTCATCAGGCTTTGTTAAAAGATTTAATAACATCAATCTTACCTCATCATGAATCCATATTTTTTAATTGGATAAAACATGTCAAAGCAGATGTTATTTGCATTCACGTTTGTCGTCTGGTCTGATCTGTCCCGTAACTGTAGTATTCATGTAGTATTCACAGTCTGCAGTCTTCAGTGACTAACAGTCATCCAGAGCTGCATAGCACACATTCTTGGTCCGATCATGTCCACATATACAGCTGTAAACTTATGAGCAGATCTGTGTGTGTTTGACTGTGTTGTACTGGTAAACCTGCTCAATTTTTAACTAAAAAGTAAATATAGCCAAACATGTTAGTGGATATTTTAAAAGTGGTCTAATTCAGTGGCTAAATCAGATGGAAGTCAGCAAAATGGCTAAAATTGCTTACAACACGTTTATATAAAAGGTTAACAGATCAACAACATGCCTCTTTATAGCTGAAAGTTAGAAAAGTTTGGTTAAAGTATCACATCCATTTATTAGGAGTAATCAAAAAACAAACACAGTGGAGTCAATATTTGTCATACAGTAAGAGCAGAGCTATGAAATGAATGTCAGATCATTTGGTCTGTTTGAGTTCATGTTGAAATCTGTGAATTTGGATTGCAAATCTGAGTTTGAGATGTCACTTGTCTTCAAAGTTTTAAAATTTAATTTAATAAAATTTAAAATTTGGGTCTTGAGACAATCTGACGAGAACAATACTTATGTCTGATATTTGCTGTTTGTTTAATCTAATTTCTGTTGAGGAGAAGCACTTGAGAAGGTATTGCGTGTCTGCTTTATGTTAACATGAAAGCAACGAGTCTCAGAAATGCGGGCAGCTGGTTGTTGAGAGTTTGGAATTTGGTGATTGTGAGAAACGTCTTGAGAAAACAGAAGAAAAAACATGTTGAAGAGATGGAGGAGAGCACAAGGCCGTTTGGAGCAAACACATGGTTCTCATTTTCAGTGTTTATTCAGCGTCACTGGGAACGAATCCACATGCAACATCAGCATTTTGATTTAATCTTTTCTGTACCAAAAAGCACTAGTGATCACTGGTGACCATTTGTGAATAATATTTTAATGGCGATCTGAGACACATCTGTCAGTGGAATTCCTGTATGTTTAAACAGCATGCTTAAGTTTATGGCTTATGACCAGGCAATTACTTTAACAACGCTGTGGAGAAACGCAGATGTATGGGGACTTTTCCTTTTCACGTTGGCTTTCATGTTGCTGGATTTTTTATTATGTAACATTGAGTAAAATCAGTGTATTGCCAAGTAAGGTTTGACTAAGTAAAAATTTCTTAAACTGTTGCTGGCCAAGCTAAAGTTACGTATTTTCTAAGTAGTCGCAGTAAAATTTACTTAAAAATTGCAAATTGTTTCAAAGATTTTATCAAGTAAATCCTACAAGGTATTTTTTTTCCTGAAATGCTATTATAACTAATACATGTGACCCTGGACAACAAAACCAGTCATAAATAGCACCGGTATATTTGTAGCAATAGCCAAAAATTAAGTGTATGGGTCAGAATTATTGATTTTTCTTTTATGCCAAAAATCATTAGAATATTAAGTAAAGATCATGTTACATGAAGATATTTTGTAAATTCTCTACTGTAAATATGTCAAAACCTAATTTTTTATTAGTAATATGCATTGCTAAGAACTTTATTTGGACAACAGGCGATTTTTCTCAATATTTTGATTTTGATTCACCCTTAGATTTCTTTCAAATAGTTGTATCTTGGCCAAATGTTGTCTTGTCCTAACAAACAACAAACATACACCAATGGAAAGCTTATTTATTTAGCTTTCAGATGATGTATAAATCTCAATTTCAAAAAATTGACCCTTATGGTTTTGTGGTCTAGGGTCACAAATGTGTATTATTTATTTTTAACTTCTTAATGTGCTTCTGCAATGCTCTTTCCTATAAAATGTCTTGGCCAATCAAACAAAAATCAGTTCAAATGTTTTTATAACATAACATATTCTGTATTTCTTATTGTCCTTCATTATGAATCTTTTTAAATTAATTGTTTTAATAATGATTATTTTAATAATATTTACACTAATGCTGCTATATTATTTTTTTCTTAGATGTTTAGTTTAATTTATTAAAATTTCTTAAAGCCTTTCTAGTTCCTGGAGATGCAAACTAGCATGTAATTTAATATCTATGTAAATGCATCTTTTCTAGCTGAAACCGTGTTTTTGTAATGTTCTTTCCCTGGTGAAAAACAAATATACTAAAATGTTTTTAATATACATTTATTTCATGCTAAGTATATTACAAATACATGTACATATTATATACTTCTTAAAAAATACCATGCAATTGTACTTTTAGTATACGAAACTGGTATATTTAAAGTCTGCTAAATTGGAACAACTAATTTTATACTTGATGCACTTTAACTGTGCGGAAGTAGTGCTGAAGTCCGACTAAAGATATACTTAAGTATATTTAATCGTGCTAAAGTGGAACAATTGCAAGTATACTTTAAGTACACTTTAAATAACCAATATTATTTAAAGATCGTACAATGCTCATCAGTAGTCACATTAAAACATATTTTGGGCTTAATGTGCACAAGTAGTACTTAAGTAATTAAATTAAGTTTAATAACCTTTTTTATATCAGTAAGTCTTGAGCA
>JAHKKF010381547.1:0-22918 GCA_019740295.1 Labeo calbasu | reverse complement strand
TACATAAGTTTAGGATCTTTCAACCAACTTCAAGTATTAAAATTCTAATTATTAGTACGCTTCTCTTCAATAAGCTTGCAGTATTTGAGGAATCACATACGCACACAAATAGTGCAAGATGGATAACGCATTAAGTTTTATACCATAAGGGCTTTATTCAAATCCCTAATTCTAAGTATGAGCTACAGTAATAGTGATGCTTGCCTTAGCAAACAGCGCTAATTATGGTGATTTACCACAGAACACAAAATTACTGTGCTAAAGGTGGTTGTACAACTACGAACAGGATAGCAAGCCAAACGCTGTAAACAAACTACAGAAAGATGCGGCCTGGTAGAAATTACATTATGAGAAATCTACAGCCCGCTACCATATGTGTCCTACCACACACTCACACAAAGAGTGCAATATTCAAGGGGTTGGAGAAATAATGAGATAAATCCCTGACAGGCGCATCAAATGACCAATTTAGATCTCTATGGCAATATCAGACACTGCTGATTCAATTATGGAAGGAAAGTGCAAACAAAACCCATCTTCAGAGGGTGGAATAATTGGTTATCCTACCCTAATGTGCCCACTTGTGGGGTTATAATGAGAATTCACAGGAGCCGAAGAACTGACAGTAGCTTCTGCTGTCGGCTTTGAGTTATACTAACCGTTTGCTTGCAATTAGAGATCGATACTGCCTACGGCACACGCAGGGTTAACGTCGAGGTACCGAACTAGTGGATTAAAATACTGTAATGAAGCACTCGAAAGCAACCTGGCAGAACCAAAGTCATTAACTTATAGCTGAAGGAGAAAAAAAAAAAACTAGCTGGGTGGAAAGGGAAAACAGTTAAATAAACCTAGAGACCATGTGGGCTTGTGCAAAATCCCATGCTTAGGTATGATGAGGAATTACACCCTAAAGGTAAATCAGCCTCTGATTTTTTTTTTTTTTTTTTTTTAAACAAGATAATAAATAGTGCATGCAGTGTGTGTGTTAGTGTGGAACTCACTTGTCGAGCGCTGAGCCCTGACTCTGGTTGCTTGTCAAGCGGGAGAAGACGTTGCGGTCGTTACGTGTTCGAAGAGGAGGAGAAGGAGGAGGGGTGTAGCCTATGTCTGGACTTCTGACATTAAAAAAGAAAAAACAATACACACACGAAAAAAAACATGTCTGATTAAAGGAAAAAGTATAACAAACTACGCTGAAACATAACGATAGCTAATCTGGTTCACCTTAAAGTATACAAATCTGCTGTTCAGAATAGCATACTCATTTATTTAAATACTAATACTAATTTAAATACTAAGTACAATTAAAATCAACATTTTGACCAAAGTGCTTTACAGCAGTAAATGAAAAGCCATAATAAATTAATAATAAAAATAAAAGAATAAAACGTAATAATAACAACAGTTATTATCATTATTATTATTATTAATAATAAAAGTAAAATAAAAATAACAATAAAAAGAAACACTAAAAACTATTTATATTAACTAAATAAACACATAATTATATTATAACAATAATAAAAATCTAACCATCCATCAAGGGATCATACATTTTCATTTATAAAGGGCAATTTGTACTAAATATGTTGTTTGCAAAATTTTTACATTGTCATTACACTAAATGCATAAGGAAAGGATTAAAACAAGTGGAAAGAATATCTTTACATTTAGCTTTAGCAAATGAAAGGAACACATTTTTTACATATTTATTACTTCATTTTTTTAAGTATTACTGTATTGCTTATTGACTGATTAATTGATTTGTTTGTTTGTTTGTAAGATATGGAAACAAGAAAACCCCACACAAAGATAGAATAATTACACCGCAAAATAATTTTTCATATTAACAATAATATTCAAAACTATGACTGTATATAAAATAAAATTAGTGTGACCGTTTTTTTGTTGTTGTTGTTTTGTTTTGTTTTCGTAATTGTTGCTATGAAATTTTCCCCAGATCTCAGTTTGAAACTCCACCAACTAACTTGTAACCTAAAAACTTTTTTTTTTTTTTTGGCAGATTTCTGGTGATGAAGTTACCTGTATGGCTGGCCTCTGTCGTATGACTGCCTCCTTGTTAAGGGAGACGTGTCAGATCCTCTGGACTGCCTTGGGCTGAAACATAAACACAGAAACTGTGTTACGCTCTAAATAACCGAATAACTGTGAAGTGCCACATTCACAAGTTCTTATTACACCCTGAAATGTTCTAACAGAACATAATTTATTCCAGTAAGACAGGGTCTTGCATAACAGTTCCACTCACAAAGTGTGTCCTCTGATAGGCAGGCTAATGGTTCGAGACACCAGCTCTCTAGAATAGGGTTCTCTGAGGACCAGGCCGTTCTCATGGATCTCTGACAGAGAGGCCAGGGACTTGGTGATGTTCTTGGAGGAGAGGTCCAGAATCGGGCCCAAATACTCCGCTGACACCGCCTTCATTTGTGCAGAAAGCCGAGGCTCAACCTGTGAGATGAAACGCAGAACATATTTCAGAATACTACACTGCCACCTGCTGGTTAATAACACACACAACAGATATGAACTGCTGCTTTCCAATGCTGCTGAGCCGTTTGATATTCAGTAGTAATGTCTTAAGATACTACTCAATCAATGCTAAAACACAACGTTTGAGTTTTACCTTCATCTTAAAGTCATCTTGACTCGCAGACAACTTCATCTGGGAAAAACTGTAGGAAAGGTTCAAATTTAGATTCAATAGATTATTTCATGATAATCATGTGTGAATGTAAGAACGTGTTCATACCCGCCCTCTGACGCCTGACTGAACTCAGATGCATCCTCATCTGTGCTCGCATAGCCATTCTCTGAAAAATACATAGGAAATAAAATGACAAATTAACAACACAGATATAAAAACACAATGTCTTTGAAACTGGTTTCACTACATTCATTTTAACAATTAAAAATTTCTCAGGTGCTTTCTACACTACTACAGTATGTCAGCTGCACATACACAAACTAAGTGGATTATATACAGACAAGATTATATAAAATAAGATTATATAAACACACACACACATTTTATACATATCAATATCTCTCTGCTTATCTGTAGTATCTATCTATTATGACTGATCACTCACCTTGCTGCACATTATGGATTAGAGCTTGTAGTTCAGGGATACACTCTGCCTTTTCCCTTAGAGCATCCAGGATCATGTGATTTTGGGAAGAGCCAATCACATCCGTCTGTCGCAGCTGACCTTCCAGCAGCCGAATTTGAGCTTCTTTTTGAGCAGCTTGTAACCCCTGTATACACAAAACACATGTGATACACTACCCTTCAAAAGAATGGGGCTGCTAAAATTACAACAAAAAAAAAAAGAATAGTCTCTTCTGCATCTCTTCTGTATTTAATTAAAAAATACAGAAAAAACACCAATATTTTGAAATTTTGCAATTAAAAAAATATTTATTCCTGTGATTTAAAGTGGAAGTTATTTGAGTCTTCAACATCACATGATCCTTTATTCTAATATGAAACATTTCTTATTATCATCTACACTGAAAACAGTTGTGCTGCTTTTTGTGAAAACCATAAAACAGTTTGTCAGGATTCTTTAATAAACAAAGTTCTGAAAAATGTTTTATATTATGCCTTCACTGTCACTTTTAATCTATCTAATGCATCGTACCTGAATTTCTTTACAAAAATCTTGACTTCAAAATTTTGAATGGCAGTATATGAAGAGTTTGGTTCCAAAACGCGATAAACGGCTTTTTTTTTGGTTTGTTTTTTTTTTTTTTTACAAAATTGAGTTCCTGCCAAAACCAGTATTGTATCTGGTCTGTATTTGGTCGGAAAAGGCAGTTTTTAATTTTACGCAAAATGTGATATCCGCCATGTTATTCTGTCATGTTTTCTCCCCATTTTTCCAAACCGTGACAAACGCCAGTCTCCCTTCTCTGCAAAATGTGATACATCTGCTCAGCCAATCACAGCGCAGCATTTCACGCATTGTAAACAGTAAAGGTTAACAAAACAAAGTGTAGAGAGAGTGTAAATAAGAGATTCACTGTGCAGTGTAGAGAGCTTTATTGATAATATCGGATCTTTGTGAGATCGCGACGAACTAAGATGAGTGACAGCTTTTAATGTTTTTAAGGGAGTTTTTAAATGAGATATTGACTTAATACAACAGTCAAATAAACAAGAAGTTAATATTAAGTGACTAACATTGTCTGACTATAACACTATTGCCTGATTTTGCTCTGTTTCGTCGAAACAAAGTCACAACTGAGCTATTGCGCATCTCTATTCAAACACAGCTGTGTTTCCTTTATGAATGAACGCGCGTTTTTAAACGGATCTAGTGAGTCAATGAATCAATTACCCATTCATAAAGACAGTCACTCGCTTTATTCCCAAATGAATCAGCCGTTCGAACGAATCAAATAAATGATATGATTCAGTAATTAAAACCGCCACCTACTGGCAGTTTTAGTTTAATTTTTAAAGCATCTTCTTTTCAGTTATTTATATAATTTAATATTTCTATATTCAAAATTTTATATTTAAAACTTAATCTCAACATGAATTTATTAATTGGATTGCACTCATGCCACCTCTGAGCCTTTTGATTATTGACTAAAAGGTGCTCCTAAAATTTTGACTGTGCTCCTAAATTTTTCAGTTTTTATTTAGTTAAAATTTAAGTTAGAAGCACAAGAGCTCCTAAAAAGAAAAGAGCCCTGATGGATTTATTGCATTTCGGGGAGGAAAAAATAATCCGTTTTTAAAATAAAACTCTGAAAATTAAAATCTGGATTAAATTTGTTAACGTAATTATGAACCTAAAGATGCTATGTGAAAGTTTGAAACAGAAAATAGTTTTTTTCATCTAGCCACTTTCGTGGTAAAAAAAAAAATCCACATTTTTAACTCAAAATTAATCACAATGGAATTACAGCGTTTTAGAACCAAACTCTTCATATGTATTTGCTCTTTTTTACAGTTTAAATTCTAATATAATTGAGTATTACGGTTTTGTTATTAATTTATTTATAAATGATTTATTTTAATCTATGCCTCTATATAATCATGTATTACTCTGGATGACTCTAAATCACAGCAACAAACTATTTTGTTGGCTTTGTCTGCCTTGACTTACCTTGTCAATAGAGGCTTTGAGAAAGTAGTCCAGGAGAGCACGAGCTTCGGCCAGCGAGCAGGAACTGATGACCACTGAGGTGTCCACTGAGTCCAGCTCATCCTAAAGTAAACGCATGATTTTTCCAATAAACACTTATGTAAATATGAGTGACGTGTGATTCAATAACATACAGTCAGCCAGCAGTCACACGTGAGATGGGCCGTACCTTGGTCTCCTCAATCTGTACGATGGTGGCCTGGCAATCAGACAGACTGTCACTGATGTAGTCAATGTTGGCATTGAGAACCTCAATCTCCTCATTCATCTCCTGAAGGAGCCTCTCCTCCTCATCCTCTCCGAAGCCCTCGCTCAGTAACTTCTCTCTCTTGCGCAACACCGCCTCCTGCTGCATGGACAACTCCTCACGTTTCTGAAGACATTTGAGACAAATATTTGATCATGCAAAGAGTTAAGTTCACAATCCTTCTCTACAGATCACTAATTTACTTTTATATGTAATGTGTAATACAAGAAATATAAATGCAAAAATCACCTTAATGAGGCGATCCATATCAGCTTCTACATTAGTGATGGTCATTCTCTGCATCACAATATCCATGATCCTCCTCTCCAGAGACTGCCACTTCTGACGGGCTGTCTTTGAATAACTTGTGCTCGGACTCTTTCGCTGGAACTTTTTTCTGCTAATGAAAAAAAAATTCAAATGAAAAACTGTACAGCCTACAGTTCATATTCTAATGTCAGCATATTTTTTTTAATGAATGTCACCCAACAGATCTAAGATTAACCATTAAATAAAAAAAGGATTTCTTGGATTAACCTTTAAAATAAAATGGAATTTAAAAAAAAAATGAAATTTGTGCATTTAAATTACATAATGTGATATTTCTGACTAAAAAACAGAAAATTTTGCAATAATCTACTGCAATACGATGTATATGAGTTGACTCACTGGGATTTGTGTATGGACTGATATAATTGGTTATTATTATTATTATTATTATTATTATTATTATTATTAATGTTATTATTATAAAATGTACAAAAATGCATTTATTTAAACATAATTATACCCATTGAAATGTATCAAATTTGAAATAGATGACATTTAGAATGTTACAAAACATTTAGAACCTCTCTTAAAATCCCGGGTAAAAAAAAAAAAAAAAAGGTATCCAAAGTATCCAGGAAAACTTTCACTGATGATAATAATTAGAAGTGTTTCTTGAGCAAAATCAGCATAATAGAATGACTTCTGAATGATCATGTGATGCTAAAGACTGGAGCAATGATAGTGAAAATTTAGCTTTACATCACAGAAATAAATTATTTTTAAAAAATAAATTCACACAGAAAACTGTTATTTTAAATTGTAATTATATTTCTCAATATTATTGTTTTTTGATCTAATAAATGCAGCCTTGGTGCACCATGAATAAAAAGCAATATTGTAATAATTTTAACCCCTGTTTCGGAACAAAGCAATCGATCTACAGGTGTGAAAGCACCCTAAGAGACTTCACTGATGTTGTCAGAATCTGACCTGGCTAGGTTTCCTGCGGTGCCATGGCTGTCATGCTCTCCCAGGTATCCGTTCAGTTTGGTGTTCCACTGGCGTATGATGCTGGACACGGAGCGAGTGGATTCTGGTTCAGAGGAGGTTGTTGTGGTACTGTTGGACAGCTCTGCTCCGGAGTCCACACTGGTGATTCTGCGGACCACACGTCCGGCCACACGCTCAGACATGGGCTTGGCCAGCCGCCTCAGTGCCGTCACCTCCTGCGTCTTCCTCCTCAACACGATCTCCTGCTGACGCTTCTGGGACTCCAAAGCTCGGATCTGATACTAATAAAGCACATATCCAGATATTTTGTAAATTTCTCAAATATATCAAAACTGAATGTTTAATTAGTAATATGCATTGCTAAGAACTTCATTTGGACAACTTTAAAGGTGTTCTTCTCAATATTTAGATTTTTTTGGCACCCCCAGATTTTCAAATAATTGCATTTCGGCCAAATACTGTTACATCATAAATCAAACATCAATGGAAAGCTTCTTTTATGCAGAATTCAGATGATTTATAAATGTCAATTTTGAAAAATTGACCCTTATGACTGGTTTTGTGGTCCAGGGTCACAATTGTTAATCAGTCAAACCTCTTGTCGTCGCTGCTCTTTCTTCAGTTGTGCGATTTCTCTGTTCCTCTTTGCCTCAACCATCCTCCTCCGCTGCTGCTCCTCCTTCATCTGCTTCATTAGCGCCACCTACAAGTGCAAGCACTGTTAAAAACAACTAGATGCAGCAGTGAAAAAAAGTAGCCCAAAGTTCCAGTTCACATAATATTTGTTATAAAAAAGTAGCATGCTGTATTACAATAATGTGTTCCAAAACGCAGCACATTCCACTGAACAAGAATGTTCTATATGAACAATATTACGTCATTTTGGATTTGTAATTCAATTTTGTGAACACTTATTACTTTGTGCCAGGATTATTAAAGTGAAAAAAAGAGGTGTTCAGATTTGTGGCTGTACTCATTTCTGATTCATTTGTCACACTAGAAAGCAAAGGTCATCTGGGTGCTGTACACTACGGCTCAAAAGTCTGGGGTCAGTAAAAATTTTAATGCTCACCAAAGCTGCATTTATTTAATCAAAAAAATTCAGTAAACACAGCAATAGTGTGAAAAAGAATTAGAATTTAAAACAAGTTTTACACTGCTTTTTATGTAGTTTATTTATGTGATTCAAAGCTGTATTATGTAGCTTCTATTACTCCAATCTTCAAAAAACAATCTAACATGCTAAATTGCTAAAGAAACATTATTCTTATGTTCTTATCAATCTTTAAAAACTTTTGTGCTGCTTAATATAATACTTAAAAAAATATAATACTTTTTCAGAATTATTTGATAAATAAAACAGCATCTGAAATAAAAAAAAAATCTTTGTAACATTATAAATGTCTTTGTCACTTTTGATCAATTTAATGCATCCTTGCTGTATCAAAAAAAAAAAACTAAACACTTACTGGCCCCATCCCAGTGTTAATTTGGTATCATTAAGATACTACTACAGCTTTTAGCAACATTTCTAATCAGCTATTATTTTCATTTTTTTTATTATTATTATTTTACCTTTAGTAACTTTTTTTGTAATTTTGTGTCATTTTCAGTAGTTTTTGTTTATTTGTTTTATTATTATTTACAGTTTTAATTTGTTATTTTAATAAATCGACTTAAACTAAATTAAAATGTGAAATGTTGCAACTAGCTGACATAAAGTTTTTTAATATTGCATTTTATTTTATTTCAGTTAAAGTTAATTTCAAGTAATGAATTTTGCTTTTGCAAATAATGATTTTCGTATGGTTTCAGTTTTACATTTACATTTTGTCATTTAGCAGACGCTTTCATCCGACTTAAGCAACTTACAAATAAGGACAACGGAAGCAATCAAAATCAACAAAAGAGCAATGATATGTAAGTGCTATGACAAGTCTGTTAGCCTAACGCAGTACATGTAGCAAGGTTTTTCTGTGTGTTTTTTTTTTTTATTATTATATAATAAATAAAAAGCAAACAGAATAGAAAAAGAATAGAACAAGCTAGTGCTACAGACCTTTTTTGTTAAATATATAATAAAAAGAAAACTGAAAAACAAAAAGAATAGAGAAGCTTTTTTAAGAAAACAAGCAGTTGGAAAACAAATTACAATAACACAACTAGTGCAATTCTTGAACGGTCAAGTTTTTTTGTTTTGTTTTTTTTTAAAGAATAGAATTAGAATAGAGTGTGCTAGAGTTAGAGGGTCAAATAATAATGGAAGAGATGTGTTTTTAGTCAGTTTCCCCACTTCTACAATACACTTAGGCAAACTGGGACACAGTCTATGCCTGAGGGATCAGCTACTTTCATCAAAACAAAAAAGTTCTAAACTCACAGGAAAATTGGTGCTTTAATTACCCTCTTTAAAAAAAAAAAAAAATGTGGCACTGTAAAAGTCTTCATTTTCAATTACAGCCAATTATCTCTACAGATGATTAAACCTTTGAAATGTTTCATTGTTTTTCTCCAGATGGCCTCAAGGAGGCGGTGTATTTCTCAAAATACAGCTCTCCAGCTCTCACCTTTGCTTTTTTCATCTCGGCCACCTCAGACTGCAGTTTCTTGAGCTCTCTCTCGTAGCGGCTCTGGTTCTTTAGCAGACGTGCGTGCTCCTTCTGAGCCGCCTGAAGCTTCAGCAGGTCCCTGTTCATCTCCTTTAGACGCTTCTCATAATCTGATTTGATTTTACTGGCTTTCTCTTCAGTGTAGTTCTCCATGGACACTAAAAGCACAAAGAAAATGATGGAAGAAGTGTTTACTGGGATTATTAATGTGTTAGTTTACCCCAAAATGGACATTCTGCCATCCTTTACTCACCCTCATGTCATTTCAAACCCATAGAAAAATGTGTTCATCCTCAAAACACAAAGATATTTTTTTTAAATCTGAGAGATTTCTATCCCTCCACTAAAAGCCTGTTCACTGAAAAACTTTAAAATGTTCATAAAGAGATCAAAAAATATATCCATATGAACTGAGTGGTTAAATCCAAGTCTTTATATGATGAACAGATTTAATTTTGGTTTTTATTTTTATTTGATCCATGGCTTTTTTTATTAACACATATGCTTTGATCAGCAAAAAGTTGGTCATGGAAGCTCAAACACGCTTGCTTGACACGTGATAAACCAATTCATTTATTCTGACACATCACACAAGTACAGCTGCAAGTCAGTAAATGATGACAAAAAGTCCATTTTGAGGTAAACTAACCCTTTAAAACACTTATTTATAGACTTTTTGGCTTTTTGCCTTGGGAAAAATGACAGAAATGCATCACAAACGGATGTCTGGCAGACACTCACTGAGGTTGTGCAGCACGCGGTCTCTCTCCAGCTGTGTGTCTCTGATCTTGTTCTGGAGCAGAATCAGTTTCTCCTCATACTGGCTCTTCAGCGTCAGGAGCCGCCGTTGGCTGTTTTCCAGCTCATCGATGAGTCTCTGCTTGATCTCGATCTCACACGTCAAATCAGCAAGGTCGGCCTGCAAGTTGACTGAGAGATGAGGTGCCACGGGTTAAAAAGCAAGTGTGAATGAAATGGACTCTCTGGATGTAATAATCGCATCTCAGAATTCACCTTTCTCATCCGAGTCAGAGTCAGAATCCACCAGGCTCTCGTCGCTGTCGAACTCTTCCTCCCTGGTTTCCTCTTCCTCCTCCTCATCTTCATCACAGCCGCTCTCCCCGTGATCATCCTCCTGAAGAGGATACATGCCGTCCTGCACAGGGTGAATGACAAAAAAAACCCTTACGAACGTCTTTTGCGCTCACCAAACCCCCCCAAAATGATCATAACATTATTTCATATAATTATGCCTAATGATTTCCATCTTAAAATGTCAAAGCATTATTCTTGTAGTATTATGACTCAATATTTTTGAGGAAAAAGTCAACTAGCAGTGTTTTATTGACTTTATTGTGATATTTTGACTTCTGTAATGCTTTTATTTTTATTAGACACTACCATATAACCTTTTTGCTTTAATATTAATATTTCACATTACAAATGTATTCTTTTTTCTTGAGAGGTTTATTTTTTTGTATTCTTGCATCATTACAACTGTATTCTCTTTTTTTCCCTGCAATAAGATTTTATTCCTGAAACTTATTTATTCAGTTTTTTTTCGTTTTCATAAACGATTGCAAACAAAAACTTCATAACAATATTGCTTTTTTTCCCCTCATATTAAATCTTGTTCATAAAACACTGCTGTAAAATGCAATGTTTATGGCTTTGTATGACACTTTTTTTTTCCTGCAATAAGATTTTATTCCTGAAACTTAAGATTTTTTTTTAATATTGCAAAAACTTAATTCCAGTATTGCTTTTTTTCTTATTTAAGCATTTTTCTTTACTTTTTTTGTTTTAATAAATTATTGCAAAGAAAAAGTTAATTCCAATATTGCTTTTTTCCCCCCTCATATTACATCGTGTTCTTAAAACACTGTTGTAAAATGCAAATTTTATGGCTTTTTTTTCTGCAATAAGATTTTATTCCTGAAACCTTTTTCAGTTTTTTTCTCTTTTTTTTCATAAAATATTGCAAACAAACATTTAATACCAATGTTGCTTTTTTCTTCCTCACATTACATCTTGTTTATAAAACACTGCTGTAAAATGCAATTTTCATGGCTTTTTATGACATTTTGTTTCCTGCAATCATATTTTATTCCTAAACTTTTTTCAGATTTTTTTTTTGTTTGTTTTCATAAAATATTGCAAACAAAAACTTAATTCCAATATGGCTTTTCCCCCCTAATATTACATCTTGTTCATTAACCACTACTGTAAAATGCTATTTTTATGGCTTTTTATGATTTTTTTTTCTGCAATAAGATATTATTTCTGAAACATTTTTCAGCTTTTTTCTTTTTTTGTTTCTTAAAATATTTCAAACAAAAACTTAATTCCAATATTGCCTTTTTTCCTCATATTACATCCCGCTCATAAAATACTTCTGTAAAATGCTATTTTTATTATTTATGACATTTTTTCCCTGCAATAAGATTTTATTCCTGAAAAATATTTTTTCAGCTTTTTTTTTTATAAAATATTGCAAAGGAAACTTAATTCCAGTATTGTTTTTTTTCCCTCATATTACATCTTGCTCATAAAACACTACTGTAAAATGCAACTTTTATGGCTTAAAAAGTGAAATTTAATTTTTGTAATTGTAGGATTTTATTTTTTATTAATCACTGTGTGCGTTGTTGTATTATTGTAATATATTGTAACATTACACAGCGACAATCCTTGCATTATTACCGCTTTATTCTCGAAAAGTTGATGACTATTCTCTCTCATAACGTCACAAAATAATTCTCATAAAATACTGCCATGCAACTTTTTCCTCAAAACATTATGACCCTATTTTTTTTTAAATCCATCTCAAATCTTAGTAACCAGAAGGCCAGTTGGAATATGATGACTAAGTCTCCGTTCTCTCACCTCTTCAGGTTCATTATCAGAGTCTCCATCTCCATTTTCACGCCTCTCTTCATTTTCTCTGCTCAGCCCATTCTCGCTCTTTTCTCCATTTTCCTGAGGATAAAGCTTGGCTCTCTTCTTCAAACCCTTTTCTTTCTCAGGACTATAAAAAGAGAGATAATAGTGAACTATCATTAAAGTTTTTAATAGACAAATACATGCATAAATACAACACTGACATAATATAATCTCACAAAAATAAGAGACTGGGCCATAATATCAACAATTCCACCAACATCTGATGCAAACGTCATTTAATAGTCATGTAAATCGCACCACGGGGACTCATAACAGAGCCGAGATTTATCCTGAGTCTTCTGCTTTTTAGCCTTTGCAGGTCAGCTGAGACTTCCAGTAGTAATTCTGTAATGCTGGGTTCGCAAATTAGCCATGGCCTCTCTCCCATTACGGCCACATTACAGCCAATCTGAAGCGCGGGATGTTCCTCCAGTCATATTCATTATAACGGACGATTTACTGAGAGAAACTTGTATCTGTGCCAGCTTGCTGTCCTTAGTGTGAGTCGGTCACGACATACTGGCACAAACACAGAGATAAATCTAATTCTGGCATGTTTTACAGCCTCTTATTGGCTCAGTTACATAAAACATTAAGAGGACAAGCATATTAAACTCTTCCAAATACACAATCAGTGGAATAAGTTATAAGACCTCTGCCAACGTCAGAAGAGAGTGCCAGACAGAGACAAGATGCATCAAGACCACCCGAGATGTCTTGGAGCAGGATCTCTTATTTTATCACTTATTTAATAGCAATTATTAATTCATACATGGTGCGTATATTGTAGTCTGACGGTACCATTTCATTTTAAATGTGACTTTAAAATGTTCAAAAATACATTTTCATAGGTGAAAAATTGTATTTATCTTCCATGGATTAATTATGGTATAATTTCACTCAAAAAATGAAATTATATTTTATTATTATTATTATTATTATTATTATTATTTGAGGATAAAATAATAATAAAAAAAAACAAAAATAAAAATAAATAATAATATTAATACATAAATGTATTAATGAATAGATAAATTAATAAAAATCAATAAATAAACAAACAAAAATGGTCGCTCCTCAAACCTCACCTCTTCCTCCTCTGATTTCTCTCTTTCTTCTTCAGCCTCTCCACATCTAATTTGGCTTGACGAATCACATCTGTCATCTCTGCATCCATGGAAACCGAGGGGGAGGAGCCGAGAGGGAGTGCTGGAGTAGACGGGTGGGAGGCCGGGTATTGTGCGCGGGCCGAGAGGCGAGACAAACTGCGCCTCAGAGACTCGTTCATGGCTTCGCTCTCCAGCAGCTTAGACCTGAGAGAGACGGAGAACCACAGACAGATGAGTCATTGTTTTCTACTGCAATGATGAGAAATTCACATCCAAACGTGTCGTGAGAGGAATATCATGTTACCTCAGCTCTTCAATCTCTCGGATGTAGTTCTGGATTAGATTGCCAATCTCCTCATTCGTTTCACCTGTTCAAAGAGAGATGGATTTATTAGCAGAAAAAGAAGTATTGATGTTTGTTTTTTAGCCAAAAAATAGCCAGTTTCCATGGTGAAATCTATACTATTAATTACAATTTAAAATAGAAGCTAAATAAGATTCATTTTTTAAAATAAGACTCATTCATTTCTAGATAAGACTCATTTTTAAAAACCTTTTCAAGGGAATCAACAGAATAAAACTCTCTGGTGAGAAAAAAAAAACGATTCCAAAAAATAATAAATAGTGCTGTTAAACAGTTAATCGTGATTAATCACATCCAAAACAAAAGTTTTTGTTTACATAATATGTGTGCTGTGTATATTTATTATGTATATACAAATATGCACACGTGCATGTGTATATTTAGGAAAAAAAATGAATTATTTTTTTAATTTTCAAAAATCTGTTTTTTATTAAGTTATCATGTTTTTATTGTGTTTTATTGTGTTAGTTAGCTGTATTTTTTTAGTTATTTTCACTTTATATCAAAATAACCCAACTGCAGTTTGATTGAGATTAATTGGAATGCACAACGAAAAAAAAAAAAAACAGGATTTTTGAAAATTGTTAAAAACGTTTTTGCAAAAGAACTCTTCATATGTTATGTTTAAATATTAAAACTATTTATATACTATATAATAACAATTATATTAATATAAATATATACATGTAAACATTTTTTAAAATAACTAGTGTATGTGTATTTATATATACATAAAAATACACCGTATACAAACATATATTATGTAAACAAATGTAAACTGTTTAATCGTTTGACAGCATTTGTTTTTACACTAATATAGCAATACTTAAACAAAAATTAAACATTTTAAAGCATGCAAATGCCACGTTTTGTTAACATATTCAAACTAATTCATGGAAATAAACTGTTCCACAGAAAATAAAGTGAACTGCTCAAATCAGCATTTTTACATCTGAGGTGCATTTATTACCATAACTATGAGATTTTGACTAATGCAGTAGAACTCATATTTTCAACTTCACCTCAAAAATTTCGGAGAGCTCTGACCTGTACCTCCTGATTGCCGCAAACTTGTGTTAAAAACACCCAAAACTGAAAACTTCAACAGTAAAATAAAGTTTCATAATATTTCTGTTTGATATGTAATATAATTCACTATTTTTATTACATTAATAATGCAAGAATAATCTGAAAACAAACCAAACGCATACAATACAGTTTAATATAGCTGGCACAGAGCTGAATAACTAATATTCCACTAAATAAACTACTAAGTTTATTAAAAAGTCACTGGGATACGAAGATGGTGTATTTTAGGAGCAGATGCAAAACTGCCCTACTGGCACAGCCTGTGGAAAACATATTGGCCAAATAAAAATATTCATTAAAGGTATTTAAATATTCATGCTGCATTTATATCACCAACAAAACAATGTTGAATATGTAGTAAATATCACTCAGTCCTTCTAACGGAGAATACGGTTAGAAACATACGAGACCCCAGACCACAAAACGCCACAAGGGTCAATTTTATGAAATTGATATTTATACATCATCTGAAAGACGAATAAATAAGCTTTTCATTCATGTATGTGTTTTTTATATGTTTTTTTACCAATATTTGGCCGAGATACAACTATCTGAAAATCTGGAATCTGACAGTGAAAAAAATAATAATAATAAAATAAACATAAATAAATAAATAAATAAATAAATAAATAAAAATAATGAGAAAATCACCTTTAAAGCTGTCCAAATGAAGTTCTTAGCAATGCATATTACTAATCAAAAATTAAGTTAATATATTTACAGTAGGAAATTTAGACAATATCTTCATGAAACATGACCTTTACTTACTATCCTAATGATTTTGTGGTCCAGGGTCACATACACAGCACTACATTTTTTTAAATAAACAAACTAAATATAAAATGAAATATTTTTAAAAATGATCTTAATCAATCATGCCCTTACCTATATTTAATTTCAGCAGTAAATCACAAAAATACTCTATTATTTCATTTAATTAGCATAACATAATAAAATATGTAAGAGTTAGAAGTAGGTATGGCCTATAGTCTTTATAATAATCGTAATTTAACAAAAGATAAAATATAACAACATAAAACTACGTGTATGTGCATGTCAAGTTTAGCTGTTTTTTGTAGGGTCTAAAAGCTACATAAAAAAACAAACTGAACAATGTCTTTTTTTACAACTAATAAGGTGTCTTGTAAAAGATGTGGTATGTTAATTATAATTACCACCTTCTAAATACAATAGCAGTCAATGTGAGGGCCCACAATAACAAAATTAATGAAGTGATCTTCAGTACAACATTGAAAACATCATAGCTTCATAAAAGGATTACTGCAAATATCTTTCATATATCTATAAATGTAATGAATTAGAGGTTGGCTTCATCTATAGTAATTATAATTGCTATAAAGGGAGTTGCCTAACACAATAGAAAAACACGTGTGTGTGTGTTTTCACACGGCAGCTCTTCTCCAAAACCTAGTGAGGTGCATTGCTGTTTGTTGCTCATATGCACTTACTTATATTCGATTTAGAAAACTAAAAGCGTTTTCTAAAAACAACTAAAATATACTGAATATCTAACTACACATATTTCAATGGAAATCCCCTCTCCAGCCACTAGAGGTCTCTCACCAGTCTTAGTGAGCAGCAGGTTGACTCCATTGGTGAGCAGCTGCGTGACTCGAGTGTTGAGGTGGTCGATGGTTTCCTGCATGGCTTTGACCCGCATTCGCAGAGTATCGTTCTCTTTTTGGAGCATCGAGTTCTCCTGAAACAGGTCGCTAAAACCTTCCGATCCATCTTCACAGGCCACTCGCTTTCCCTGAAAGAAACCCAAAGAGTAAAAGACTGTGAGAGACAGAAAGCTAGGCACTGACCCCATGCAACCCAAGCGGCAACCCCCCAATCCTTTCATGCTCGATCTCTCTGTCAGGGTGGCTCAACTCTCTCAAAGCCATCGTAGCTAATCGCTAACTTCTTCCGGCGGCAGTTTATCATCCAGGTCAGGCCGAGGCGCTAAGCTACTGCTACGCTCCATTAACTCCAGCGAGATCCCATGAGCTGAACCATGTTATCGTGCCTCACAAGCCCACCTCACAAGTTCTCTCATCCCGTCAACTCATTACATCAATGGCTAAGAGCACCAAATGGGTGGCACTGATGGAGAGAACAAGTGTAGGAATGAAAGAAGGTCACCAGACTCAATATCCTCTATTTGATTTAGAAATCGAGGAAGTGTTTAGCTGTTTGACACTTCAATGTTAGCTCAAACTGTTTCCTCTGTAGTAAAATAAACAAGTAATAAGATATCTTGAAGTCAGTTCTGTCACTGTAAACTGGTTCCTGCTGTGTAAAACATCCTGGCATGTGGCAAATGTCTGCTATCCTGACAACTCAATGAGTTGGTACTTATGTCTTTCAGATTCACAAAAATGAAAAGTCTGACATCATTCCAAGCTCAAAAAAAAAAAAAAAAAAAAACATTCATAAGTAGCATGGGTATATTTGTAGCAATAGCCAACAGTATACTGTATGGGTCAAAATGACCATTTTTTCTTTTATACCAAAAATCATTAGGATATCAAGTAAAGATCATGTTCCATGAAAATATTTTGTAAATGTATTACCGTAAATCTATCAAAACTTTTCGATTAGTAATATGAATTGCTAAGAATGTCATTCGGACAACTTTAAAGGTGATTTTCTCAATATTTAGATGTTTTTGCACCCACAGATTCCAGATTTTCAAATAGTTGTATCTCGGCCAAATATTGTCCTGACAAACCATACATCAATGGAAAGCTTATTTATTCAGCTTTCAGATGGTGTATAAATCTAATTTTCCAAAAATTGACCCTTATGACTGGTTTTGTCGTCCAGTGTCACATATGATATTCTCCTGAAAGCAAGAACGAGATTTGAGAGCTGTTCTCACAAGAACTTTTAAGTATGAATGTGTTGAATTTTATATGAACTCGTGCAACCAATTTATGACGGTATTTTATGTAAAAACTAGTAAATCATATGAACTTGTACAGTTTGTAGGTAAAGTGTGACCATGGAGCAGTGTTGCCAAATTGGGCTACTTTAACACTGTTGCCGCAGGTTGTTTTTCATGTCCGTGAGTTGAAGCGACCCCAGTAACGCAATAGTTATTACCTAGAATGAGAATTTTACCAGGGGTAAACTGGCAGCAATTGGGCAGGTTTTGTTGTGAAAACCTGGCAACCCTGCCATGAAGGTCAGACCCAAATCCATTCCTCAAGAAGCGTACCTCTTGAGGGTTAGTTTTAGAGGTGGACATTCATGGTGACGTTTAACATCTAGCTGTCTGATTTGTAGGTGAAATTCCACCATGAATTGTACTAATTCATACAAATTTGAAACCAATTTATGGTGACATTTTATCCAAAATAATTGTATGTCTTTAGGTAAAATTGTATAAATTCACACTATTTGTAGAGTAAAATGTCACCATGAAGATTCTTTAAAAAGAAAAAAAAAAAACACTTGTAAAATACTCGCAAATTGGCATGAGACTATGCAGAGGGCAAGATTTTTAGCTAAGAATGATTTCTTCGGGCTGTTCCTCATAAAAATTTATCATCAAGAACAATTAATATAGTAGCTATAGTAGCAGTATGGAATACTTATGTGTGCTTTTTTTGCAATATTAGGAGTTCCCATTCACTCACTGTTGAAATGAAGGGCCAGCCCTAGTAAAGTAATAGATTTAAAATGCATTTATTTTATACTAAGTATAGTTCAAGTCTATTACCATATTTACTGACATATCGCTTGAGACTTACTGATATAAAAACTGTAATTAAACTTTATTTGCAGTACTACTTGTGCACAATGCACATTTCTTAATATTAAGCCTAAAATAAGTTTTAATGTCCCTATTGATGAGGACGGCGTGATCTTTAAATAATATCAGTCTTTAAATGCAAGATATTTAAAGTGTACTTAAAGTATACTTGCAGTAGTTTCACTTTAGGACAATCAGATATACTTAAGTATATCTTTAGTTGGACTTCAACACTACTTCTGCACAATTAAAGTGCATTAAGTACAAAATTAGTTGTTCCAATTTAGCAGACTTTAAATATACCAGTTTAGTATACTAAAAATACAATTGCAGGGTATTTTTATTAAGTACATAATATGTATTTGTAGTACACTTAGCATGAAATGCATTTTAAATACATTTTAGCATATTTATTTTTCACTAGGGAGGATATTCCACAAAACACCTCTTTTTTTCTTTCCCACAGAAGAAAATGTATGACATGGGTGTGAGTATAAGATGACAATTTCATTTCGGGGTGAACTGCCCATTTGAGTGTTTTTGTGGATGGGAAAAGATGCCTGCTGGAGACCAACTCCTCCCAGAATTCCACAACCCTCCAGGTCCTTCTCCTTACCGCTTTGTACTCCATGATCTCCATCTGCAGGCGTGCGATCTCTGCTCGCAAGGCGCTGATCTGCTGGCTGGTTTTGTCCTGGTTCACGATCACTTTGTTCTTGATGTTGCGAGCCCGATTGGCATACTTCAGCGTGTTCAGGGTCTCCATGAAGTCTCGGTCAGACGGGCTCACGCAGGCAATCATCACGGTCCGACTAGACAGATACAAAGCAGATGAGAAAGCAAGAGGACAGGAATTCATAAGGGTCTGTGAGATCTTTGACGGCCAAACATGCACGAGGCAGAAAGATAAAACACACAAACAGATGACAGATAAACACAAGCACGCTTTCATGGACTGCATACTCTGCCCGCATATTTTTGTGGATGCGGCTGGGATTGAATGTCTTTAAGGAGTGCTTCTGTCTGCAGTCCCTCATGTTTAATTCAATCAACTCCCCCTCTGAACCCACATCATGAGAATATATGTGCAGCCTGTGCAGCCGTCCACCGTGGGCTGAGTGACCCAGCGCTGTGCCTCCGCGTAGACTGATGCACTGCACTGCTAGCATGCATTAACCTTCAGGGCACAATGACTGTACTGTGCACAGCGACGTTTACAAGTGTGTGAACTCGCATAAACAATCTGAACAAAACGCAAGACAAAGCGTCTCGACAACATCAAAACTTAAAGCCTTGTAGAGCTGTTAATTTCCTGCTAATTTACTGAGAGCAATTATTTAAGTATACATATTAAAATATTTGTTACAATTATAAAATAAATAAATATATAAAATAAAATATTTTTTGAAAAAGAAATCTTAAACTTACTTGTACATTATGAAGTAATTTTCCTGTTGCCTGTCAATTATTTATTCCAATTATAACTAACAATTTAAAAATACAAATTTACAATATTTGTTAAAAAATTGTAAATAAATTATATAGACATGTATATACACACTATACACACATATATAGATAGATAGATAGATAGATAGATAGATAGATAGATAGATAGATAGATAGATAGATAGATAGATAGATTTTTTTTTTTTTTAATTATTTTTTTTTTTTAATGCCAAAAATCATTAGAATAATGTAAAGATCATATTCCATGTTCCACATTAATTTTTAATTAGTAACAAGCATTGCTAAGAACTTCATTTGGAAAACTTTAAAGGCGATTTTCTCAATATTTAAATTTTTTGCACCCTCAGATTCCAGATTTTCTAATAGTCGTATCTTGACCTAATATTGTCCTATCATAACAAACCATACATCCATGGAAAGCTTATATATATTTCAGCTTTCAGATGACGTTTAAATCTTAGTTTTAAAAAAAATTGACCCTTAAGACTGGTTTTGTGGTCCAGGGTCACATATATAAAATATAATATTAAAATAAAATCTCAATTAATCAGGCCTCCGACTTGTAAATTCTGAATTAGGTCTGTTTAATGTGAATTTCCTGAGATTAATCATTAAATCATTTTTTAAAATAAAAATACATAATAAAAAAATATATATTTTAAATTATCTTAATTAATCATGCCTCTTAACTGCAGTTTAATTCAGCAGTAAGTCATAAAAATATTCTTTTTTTTTTTTTTTTTCATGTAAATAAATATAAGTGTAACATCATAAAAGCGTCATAATAGTCAGAAGCAGGGATGGTCTATAACATTTCACATAAAATATAAAATAACAACGTGTCAAGTTTTGCTGTTTTTGTGGTGACTAAAAGTTACATATAGAAACTGAACAATGTCTAATTTCACATACAATAACAATGACAGTTGTAAAAGGTGTCTTATAAAAGGTGTGGTATAGTAATTTTAATTATCATATTCAAAAAACGACAGAAGTCGTTGGTAGGTCCCACAATAACAAAACTTTAAATTAACAAAGTTCATCTTCACTACAACCTGAAAAACTTCATAGCTTCATAAAAAGACTAAACACAGCTAAAAATGTTAAGAATTAAGGAGTAGGTTTAATAGTAATCATAATTAGCTTAATTTAAACACAATAGAGCTCAAAGGGAGTTACCTGCATGATACAAAAACGCATGTGTGTGTGTCTTCACACAAAAGTCTGCTACAAAAACATCTTTTATTAAACATAACACTTCAGGTGTTTAGGCGTGTCTTCATGTGTATCAGACGTTACCTGTTTCCTCCCAGCGAGTCCTGCAGCAGGCGTGTGAGTTTGGAGTCTCTGTAAGGCACATGGCCTGCCTTCTTACTCTGATCTCCCAATGCACTGATCACATTACCCAGGGCCAGCTGCCAAACACACACACAGAGAGAGAGAGAGAGAGAGAGAGAGAGAGAGAGAGAGACCCGGTCACGCTCCATCGCATGCTGCTATCTAAGATTAAAAGCTTTTAAATGGGCTCTCTTACAAATGAGTAACTAGGCTTTAAAAACAATAGAGCTCTATTCAGCTCTCAAACAATGGCTCTTCTTGGCTCTCTTCCAGACTTCAGCTCTTCTTCTGAACTCTCTCACAATGTAATTACCTTTCCTTCCCTTCATCTACTCACACGACTTTACCCAGCAAAACAGTGAAAGCGCAGTATTGAATCTAGGAGGAGGCAGAACTAATGCAAAACAAATTTCACAGCTTAGTTAACATGGATAAACTTGACTCAGCTAAAAGAACCTTCACAATTATGATAATGAAGTCTAGGAGTTAGAAAATCCCTGACGAAGCTAGTTATGCGGTTTTCAGGTGATGGCTTAGTGCACCTCTGAAAACTTTCTTGAGTGTTTATCACGGTTAAAGGGACTGGTAACTTTAAAATAAGTCATGATCTAAAGATAAAAACAGTTATGCCCCATTCACACGGGGCATCAGCGTTAACACTCCTCATTTACTTTAAATGGGTGACGTCATGCGTTGCCGAACTGTATTGTGGATTCGTCACGTCGCGCCACACTGAAAAATAACATAGTTGTTTCAACTTAAAACAATTTGTTACCCCGCTGACTTAAAATGTTTAGTTTAGTCAACTAAAATATTCCAGTTGTCACTTAAATTAACATTAAGTAACTTAAGTTGACTAAACTAAAAATTTTAAGTTGAAACAACTTTTTGAAAGATTTGTTTGTTGTTGTTGTTTTTACAGTGTGCTCATTGCTCCCCAATCAGATCGGCTTATGCAAATATCCTAGCACAGACACTAGCCAATCGCATTCATGCAACACCAGAAAAGTAAAGTGACTGGCTGTTGCGTCAGCATCAAGGGCTAGGCAACTAAATGATAATAATAATCCAATGAAATAATATAATGCAATGTTTATGTGCTAAAAGCGGAATGAAACTGCATTAATGATGCCACATAGACCAACTGTTAGCACGTGGACCAGTTATCAATATCTGCAATATTTGCAAACAAAACACACACATTTTTATTAGGGTTGTCAAACGATTCATCGCGATTAATTGCATACAAAATAGAAGTTTGGCTAATATAAGTGTGTGTACTGTGTGTAATTATTATGTATATATAAATACACATAAATTAATGTATATATTTAAGAGAAATATGTTATTTATGTACAAACTACTTTTATTTATATATAATATAAATTATATAAAAATTACAATAAATACATATACTTGTAAATATGTCTTAAATGTATACATGAATGTGTTTGTATTTATATACACATAATTATTACACACATATACATATACATATATATATACATATACATATATATATACA
>JAHKKF010381541.1:0-27220 GCA_019740295.1 Labeo calbasu | reverse complement strand
AAAAAAAAAAAAAAAAGAAACAATAAAAATGTACTGACCCCAAACTTTTGAACGGTAGTGTATGTCAAGAGTGCCACTTAAAAAAAAACTACATAACATGAGTCCTGACCTTTGTCACAAAAGACTTTCTTCATCGCCTTTTTCCCTATCACACTTTAGATATCGTAAGAAATTATATATCAGCTCAAAACTTCAAATCTCAAAATTCATCCTTTGAAAGGCATTTTAAAATCAGACATTGCATTACCATGGAAAATGTACATCAAAATCATATTGCAAACTGTTTTCATTCATGAATTATTAAAATTTAAGTCTGGATAGTGCATTTTTATGTCTGTGTTCAAAAATGGGAGTGACAGTTAAAGGGTTAATAGTAGAATAAATTCAAAGAACTATAAATTAAATAAGCAAGTAATGAGCTAAAAATGATCTCAGTAACTATGTATTAATTAATTAATTTATATTAATAAATAGAAATATTAAGTAGTAGCAAGTTACTGGTCACGGCACAAAAATAAAAGCTATTTAAACAACTGTTTATTTATTTAATTATTTCAAAAAATTGCAACATCCATGTTAAAAATGTAGTTTGCCAAAAAAATTCTGAAAATTGCTCACCCTCATGTCGTTCCCTATGAAATCAGTTTTGTTTTTTTTCCAAAACTTTTTCTGGATTCTGTTTTTTCCATTTTAATTTGTCTGTACTTTTTTTGTTTTGCTTTGTTTTTAATGGTTAAATTACATTTTACTAATCAAAAAGCAAGTCTAATTAACATTATGTAACTTATACAATTTAACATCAGTTTATTAAAAGTTTAACAAAAATTACATGTTTAGGACCCATTGAAATGTTTTTTTTTTTTTTTTCCTTCACCTTCTGTTTTGTTACCAAATTCAGTTTAAGCATGTCTACTTATTTGAATGCATAAACGCAAGTTTATATTTACAATTGTTATTTTTTTCTGGTTATCAAATGAAAGCATAAATATATTATTTTAATTTATCTTTTAATCAAATGAAAATTAAACAAACTTTATTTTTTGGCAAACAAAGTTACTATTAAAATTAAAACATGAGAGAAATAGTGCGGTTTTTTTTTTTTGTTTTTTTTTCCCTTAATAAAATAAAGTTTTCAATAATTTTAGTAGTAGTAGTATTACGTACATTCTACTAAACAATACTAATAAATGTCTTCAAGTTAAACCGAAACTTTTATTTTGAGAGGTTGCTGTGAATTCCTTTACATTTCTGTGTGTGTATATGACAGTAGTTTCACTTAAATGTATTAAATATTTAGAAATATTAGTCGATTTGATTTAAGTGTAATGACCTACTTTTAATTCATCCAAACATCCAAACAAATTCCATGATATTCCGCTATATAGTAAATTCCATTTTTAATTCCATGATTTGTCCGTGTTTTCTGCACCGTTGAAATCCTATGGCCCTATAAGACCTTCGTTCATCTTCGGAACACAAATTAAAATATTTTTTGATGAAATCTGAGTGGTTTCAGTAATGGAACTTTATTTATGTTTTCTTTCCACACAAAAAATATTGTAACAATGTTCTTTTCTGGGCCTTGAATGTGGCAGTTGCATTGCTATTTATGAAGGGTCAGAAAGGCCAAAACATAAAAAGTTCAAGTTTAATAAGTATAGTTCATAGTTTAAAGAATAGTTCAAAAGTGATTAAATATTCAATGTAATATACTGTGTGCAATATGATTTATAACTGAAAGAATACTTACCAGTAAACATGAAGTAAAACGTCCTGTTGTTATATAATTCTGCCATCTAAAAATACATAGCTTCCACACAAAGCTGTGGCTATAAAAACCAGTTTGAACCAGATATTGGGTTTGGCTGTGCTGTGTTTGAGCTAGAAGTGAAGAATGGATTGTTTGTGAGCTTATTTAAAGAAATAATGTTGCATCCAGGACCTATTTGAAAGTGTAAGGTATTACGAAAGACGTTTCACACAGTAAATGATAAACTAGGTTCAGCGCACAAGATGCATATCTCCTTTCTCACCTGCATCGGAATGTGCGTTTCTCAAGTCCTCGCACGGATTCCTCCCCATAATGTACGAATTCAATTACAGCCTCTATTTTAAATTCAATTTCACGTCACAGCTGAAGTTCCCACATTAGCCACATCACACTTAATTAGGTTTCCTCACTTAGTGAAATGCCGATTAGCATCAAGTATTACTTTCTGGCTGCCAGCTCAGTCTGAGTTACACGTTGAGTTACAGCATGAATCAAACAATCGCTCTTTAGTTTGCAGCTAATTTCTTTTCGTGCGCAATATTTCCCCTGCATTGTGAGTAATAGAGGGCCGGTTATGTAAGGAGGAGGCAGCGTTGTGTGCAAAATGAACAGGTGGCTCTCAGCACAGACTTTTTCTCGTGCCACCTCCCCACAATGTGTGCCTTTGGCCTCCTCTTCCTAAAAAAGGCAAAGTTCCAGTTGGTCTGGAAACAATTAGAAAAGGTTCTAGACTGCCAAGGAATCTTTGTCACTATGTCAGCAAACTAAGTGGCTTAATTTTCCCTCTCTTTTTCATCTTTTGTTTCAACAGGCAATCCATCCAAGTCGACCCACAGGCCAAAACAGCAACATTCCCAGCAGCAGCAGCCTCACAAGAGAGCGAAGGTCGGCTCGAACGTCCGCTGCTGACCAGCACAGTCGGTCATGTGAGGAGAGGGCTTGCAGCAATGGCGGAGGAGGACTGCGGAGAGCTGAAGGTGGGCAGTCCATGTCTGAGGTACCCGGGCCCCGGAAGACGGAGCACTCGGGGCCGTCTCAGATCCCTCGGGCCGTGGCCGGCAGCAGCGTGAGCCTCCCCAGCAAGGCCAGTCCCTCACGTAGCCTGTCCTCGGACAGCGAACGGGGGCAGAGGAGCGAGCGAGGCCCTATTCCCAGGCTTCAGTCCTCCTTTACTGGCCGTCTGGGTCAGCCGCCCCGTGGGCCTCTGTCTTTACACATGTACAGCCGAAAGAACGTCTTCCTACAGCACTCGCTCCATACAGCCGAACTGCAGGCTCTCGCTCAGCAGGACGGTTGAAAACACACACACACGCACATCCCGAACACTGACACATGCCTCAGATGGATACGAATTCAAGGTGCAGTTCCTCGGTGACCGCGAGTACCTTCAGACCTACGTGTACTCGGTTACATTCAAGGCTATTTTTTCCTTCAAACCTCAACCGAACTTTAACCGCACAGTGAGTCTCTTCTTATCCTTTGTGGAGGTAAAGTAATCATCTATATTAAGTGTCAAAACCAATCCGTCGTCTGCACTACTTAAGCCTTTTTGAAGAAATAGTATATGCTGCTCCGATAAGTACTTTAGATTGACGGTCCAATTAAGGTGAGAGATTCACTCGCAACACTATCGCATTGTACAGTTCTGCTAAAATGTTAAAGACGATGTTGACATTTTGGCTTCCATTATATCATTAGAAGAAATCCAGGGTCCAACATTAATCCTTGCCAAGACTCAGATTCAAGCAAGTTTTGGCAAGTTAATTTATCCATTTGCCTGATGGGTTATATTGAACTGTAAGACCTTTGTTGCTGTCAGTGATCAATTAAATGTCGGATCTAAATTTCTGAATATCCATTTGATGACAAATTACTGTTCAAATGTGTGGGGTCAGAATAATATTTGTCTTGAAAGAAGTTTCTTACGCTCACCAAGGCTGCATTTATTTGATTAAGAGTGTGATAAACAGTAATAGTTTTAATAGTTATTATACTTCAAAATATTTTAAAATCTAATTTATTGCTGTGATGGCAAAGCTGAATTTTCAGCAGCAATTACTCCAGTTTTCAGTGTCACATAATCTGAAATCATTATAACATGCTGATTTGCTGCTCAAGTTACATTTCTTATTATTTGTAAGGTTGAAAACTGTTGTGCTGCTTAATATTTGTTGTGGAAAACGTTTTTTTTTTTGGTTTTTTTTTTGAGCTCAGGATTCTTTTATGGACCATTTGAAAGAACAATTATTTAAAATATATATCCTTTGTAATATAAGCATGTGTCCTGTCACTATTTGATATATTAATTAAATGCATCCTTGTTGAATAAAAAAAAGATCTCATTAAAAAACATTCCGGCCCCAAACATTTGGAACAGTATAATGTGATATATGTGACCATGAACCACAAAACCAGTAATGAGGGTCAATTTTTTGAAAATGAAAATGATACAATAAATAAGCTTTCCACTGATGTATGGGTTGTTAGGATAGCATATAATTTGGCTGAGATACAACTATTTTAAAATCTAGAATCTGAGGGTGCCAAACTATCAAAATATTGAGAAAATCACCTTTAAAGTTGTCCAAATGAAGTTCTTAACAATGCATATTACTAATTAAAAATTAAGTATTGACATATGGGTCATTCTATAATTAGGGGTACATTTAGAAAACATTTTCCTTTTCTTACATGGCTGCTTTGAAACTATCTATATTGTATAAAGTGCTATATAAATAAAGGTGATCTGTAGAAATATTTGCATAAAATACCATCTATGTTTGCCTTTACCAGGTAACACAGTTGACAGTAACAGTTGGCATTTTTAGTGTTTTGGGCCTATACTCAACATGGAAGCATATGGTATGTTTACAGATATATTTTTATAAACAAAACTTAAATTGTCTTGTTAAAATTTGCAGCAATAATACTTGTGTAACACTGGTAATCCACTCTTGACAGGGGTTGGCTAGTTTAACCAATATTAGGGGAAAGAGAGAACATAACTTCTAGTGTTTCATCCATGAGCTTCTAAAGGAAATATCATCATACTGTCCAAATTATGCGAGAATTCCTTTTTGAGGGGGGTTTCTAGTGGGTAACTTAGTTGACAATGGTTTTTCGGACACAATACATCACAATAAACACTTACTATTTTTGAAGCACGCACCCAAATGTCTTGATAACCTAATCTAACTGAAGGCAAAACTATGAAATTAATTTTGTATTTGAGGTAATTTTCATGCTTAAATGCAGAGTAGAATGAGCAAAATCAGACAGCTGAATACCAGGGTTATATGTGATATGAACATCATTTTTGAACAAAAGACATGGCTTTTTCAACATGTAGTGTGATTGGGGAAAAATATAATTGTGTACTAGAAAATTAAGCATCGGGGCTTTATATTGATGAAAATATATTAAAAATATACTTCATGGACGTTAGATGTACCCACAATTATAGAATCACCCATATTTATGTTAGGAAATGTACACAATATCTTCATGGAACATGATCTGTTCTTAATATTCTAATGATTTTTGGCATAAAAGAAAAATCGATCATTTTGACCCATATAATGTGTTGTTGGCTATTGCTACAAAAATACCTGTGCTACTTATGACTGGTTTTGTGGTCCAGGGTCACATATGTTGAACATTACTCATATTAAGCCACCATAATCAAAATACTGTGAACAAAATGGAAGATGTGAAAAACTAGTAAATGTGAATGAGGAAAAAAGACTAATTTTGTACTGGTCATAAAAACACAGCTTCATGAGTACCAAAACATTTTGTGGGCTGGTAGATTTTCTCAATTCACCTGCCAATAGCGTGCCAAAAAGTTAATTTTGGACCCTGTGCAAGCTTTATTAAAGTTTTCAAAACCTTAAGTCTTAGACTCACAACTATAGACTTGCTTGTTAGATGAAGCCCAATTAGTAGTGATGTTTATAATAGTAGGTCACACAAATAGCCTAGCACGTTGTTTTGCACCAGCAGACATGACACTGAAGACCCATGCATATATTGCCAAATCAATCCTGAGTCAAAGACATGACATTGAAACTCTTGCTGCCGGTGAGAATTACCCACATGTTGTCAGACCCCTTTCAGGGAGTTTAACACTCATTAGCCTTTTCTAATTGCAAACTACTCCTTTTCTTTTTTTTTTTTTTCATTTGTCTTTTGCTGTAAACAAAATATCAAAGCTTTTTTCACACTGGAGATAAGCTAAAATAAGTTTGATAGCCCTTGTGGAAGAACTAAGTGAGAGTCGTAAACACTTAGATGGGCCTCAAGGCAGCTGGACTTCAAGAAAGAAATACCCTTCATTAATCAAAGAAATAGAACCCTCTTTGCAGGGGAATACATTATTACATTTGACATAGGTGAGACTTTGAATTTTCATTAAAAAAATGGCAAATATATTTAATTAAACATCAACTTCAATAAGTTTTAAACTGCCATAGATGGCCTCATACAGTACGCACTCTCAAATGAGGAATGGCCTCGTTTTGGTAGCGTTGGGAGAACGTTGGTGTAACGTTGGGACGGCGTTGACCCGGCTTTGCGGATCAGGAGCTCAAGCAAGGACGCATGGAGGAGAAGGAAACCCTGAAGAAACGCAGTCCCATCCATCCAGCAGGTCTGCTCCCTGAGGTCCAGTGCTCCAATTTCAGCAATCTGTTGGGAGCACCATCGCTTCCTCTCTCTCTATCTCCTTCTCCCTCCCAGACCTACTTCCAGCTCTGTGTGATCAGGCTCAGGGAGAGAAAGACTTTAGCGCAGTCTCGCCATTACATCCTCTGATATTAAAATTTCACTCCTTAAACTGGAACGTGTTTGTCTTGTTGCAGATCCAAAATCAAAACTTAATATATATAACACTTTAAGTGAAAGAAAATTCTGTCATGAATTACTCACCCTCATGTCGTTCCCAAAACCCGTAAGACCGTTCATCTTCGGAACACAAATTAATCTGTTTTTGATGAAATGATCGTTTCTAGTATTTCTTTTTCCGTTTTTAAATCAGCCCAATTCATCCGTCCTTTGTTTGCAAGGCAAACAGTTAATTTTGGACCCTGCTTACGGTATTTCGAAATGACCTCAGGAGAGCAGACTGCTGTTAGTCAGCCAATTTGAGACAATTCAGCCCTCGATAACTGCGGTCAGCAATACTGTTTAAATTCTGTGTGGGTGCCAGTTTGTGACTGGTGAATGTTAAATGCGTGTTCCCAGAGGCAGGAATTGTCCTTGTTCCTTCCTGAGCCTCCCTTGTGTCTTTGACACATGACTTTAAACTACACGTTTGAGCCATGACGCCTGAAGGACGAACATTTAAACAGACTTGAATATGCGAGATCATGGAACTCATGGATCTCAAGTGACTCAATCATTGACATGACTATATGTGCCGTCACATTTCTGAATTCAGAATTCTTTATCATTGAGTAGATATTTATTTGGCCTTATTTATTATGTGATATTGTAAATCGACTATCAACTTAGGCTTTTATTTGTCTGTCTGGACTCTTTGTATCAATGCATAGAAAATTGTCTTCGTTGCAGATACTGTTGCTATTACGAAATCATCTCTTACATCATTTTTTTTTTTAACAGTATGTACAGGGTTTGCATAACAATGGCACTTTTAAGAGATTTAAACCCTAACGAGATTTGAAATTACCTTTATCTGTATCTTTTCTCTCACTGGTGGTTTTCATTATGATGTTCCTGATTTGCACCAAATGTAATATATTCATTCATTAAAGACCGATATTTAAAAAAAGAAATGAGTTTTGATACATGTAAGCCCTAGTTTTGTGTTTACTAGGATGTTTTCTACATTTAAGCTTTTCTATTCCAAAGGATTAGTTCACTTCCAGAATAAAAATTTCCTGTTAATTTACTCACCCTCATGTCATCCAAGATGTTCATCTCTCGAAAAGAAATTAAGGTTTTTGAGGAAAACACTCCAGGATTTTTCTCCATATAGTGGCCTTCAATTGGAGCCAATAGGTTGAAGGTCCAAAGTGCAGTTTTAATGCAGCTTTGAAGGACTCTACACGATCCCAGCCAAGGAATAAGGGTCTTATCTAGTGAAACGATGATTAAAATGACCAATCTTATAGCTAGGTAAGACCCTTATTCTCCGGCTGGGATTGTGTAGAGCCCTTTGAAACTGCAATTTGGACCTTCAACCTCTTGGCTCCCATTTAAGTCCAATATATGGAGAACAACCCTGTAATGTTTTCTTAAAAACCTTAATTTTTTTCAACCGAAGAAAAAAAGACGTGAACATCTTGACATTAGGATTAATAAATTATCAGGAAATTTTTATTCTGAAAGTGAACTAATCCTTTAACTGTTTTGCCAGCAATACACCTGCTCCTTGATGTCTGACACCGTTTTTTAATGTTCGAGGAGGGTACACTGTAAGCAGTATTACTGTTTACAATCATCATCTCTGGAAACTAGGCAGGAAAATGCTATTGCTTTATGGCCTGCAGCGGTCTACAATGAGCCTTTTCTCTGGCCTGCCCTTGCTTCTTGGTGAAAAGGTAAAACGGATGTCATCATTCTGGAAACGTCCTCTGAAAATTTCTTCTTGTGTTTTCTTTAGTGTATTTCATCAGACTATGAGGCTCAAAAGCCTGTGTGGACATCACATGGTCGCTGTCTAAATCACTCGCTTTCTCTGATTTTTGTTCAGGCTTTACAGTCCACTTCAACTGTCCAGGTTTCACAGCACATACCGTTGCTACTCTTAGTCATCCATAACAAGTTTTCTCCAGCTAAAAGAAGGGCAGAGGGAGAGCGTCAACTTCTGGGCAAAAGTAATTGCACTGCTCCGCAGGGAGGAAAACCGGTACCGTAGAACTCTGGGAATGACAAGTGTTTGTTGTCTTGATGTGGCGGTGGGCTGACTTTGATGCACAGAAGTGTATTTCTCTGTCGCTCCTCATCTGTGTCTTCATAAATTTGATGTGGTTATGTATGACATCTGCGTGAGAAATTCTCAAGGATCTTCTCCAAAATCGTTTGTTTCCACTGTTGCCAGGGCTGATTTTCCACAGTCTCTTTTTGAAGTTTTTTTTCTTGGTCATTCAGTCTTCATCTCTAAAAGGTGTGACTTAAAGGGGTATTTTATGTCATCATTTAGGGCAGTGGTTCCCAAACTGGGGGGTGCAGAGGGAGGGAAAACATGTTGGTTGATACTAAATAAATTTTTGAAATATATGTATGCTACAGGACCGTTGAATGCTTTAATCTGATTGGCTGACGAACGTTCTGAAGATGTGCATTTTTTCAGGGAACCGCAGGTAGTTCCAGGCAGCTCTTGAACGCATTACGTGTCCATATCCCTTCGCCACATGATTTATTTCATTTCAAAGGCCCTTAACAGCCTAAAACAGCAAAATAACCAAAAGCCACAACGACACTGGCCAAACAAATAAATACAGTGAACAATAGGATAATAACGACAGATTAGTTACATGTTTTCGCCACAAAATTACGTTTTATTAAGTATTTCCACTCTCTCTCCCTTACAGACGCACACACGTTAGCATACACGCTAATGTTGTTAGCGCTGCTTTTACGATTAATGGGAGGGAGGGGCGCGGCAAAGCTAGTGTACAGTCAGACGATTTTTATAGAGATTAAAGAGAGATAAACGGCCAGATTGGCTTGAATTTTTTTTATTCTGCAAAAGAGGGGCCCTGCAGAAAAAGTTTGGTAACCACTGATTTAGGGTGTTTTTATACCTTGGAGAATCTGATTGGGAACCCGGTGTGTATATATGGCAGTCAAACTCAGCACCAGAGGTCTGCACCAGATCAAAGATATGAATCATCCAATATCTGTTAAGATGTACTGATAAATGATATATACTTTTGACAACAATAAGTATATCTGATCTGTGTAGCCACCATGCCTCTTCTTTTAATTAATCTTCTGAGAAAAGGTAAGAATAACTGACGACAGGCCTCTTAAACCTCGGGTGTGCATTATTTTCGTAGAATTCAATGGACCGAAGTCAATTATTCCGCTTATACTACGGACACCTCAAGACATCGATCAGATGATATATTTTTAGGCATTTGTCCGTTTTTTGTCCTTACAACGCTATTGTGAGTAGGATGAATTTCTTGCGGATCTCATCCAAGCCTCCGTTGCTAATTCCAAAACGTCATTTTAGACCTAGTAACGACGCTTGAGCCATTATAGCAGACTAATGAAGTTTAGACAGACAGACAAGCAGACAGACGGAAACTAAGATCCGAGATTAAGCTCGTGAATTACCTCTCGGAGTCTGTGCGTCTCTTAAAGTTGATCGACAGCAGTGTCTCTACTAATAGTGAAACTTTAAGTTCATTTTCTTCACGAACAGCACCGTTGTTCCCTCGCTTGTGAGAAATGACATGTAGTTTTCAAGTTATTAATCGTAAGAGAAGAGCAGCGCTACCAACATTAGCGCATATGCTAATGTGTGTGCAAATTGTATGTGTGTGCGTCTGTAAGGGAGAGAGAGAGTGGAAATAGAGTGTGTGCTTTCCGTACATAATAAAACGTGATTTTGTGACGAAAACATGTAACTAATCTGTCGTTATAATCCTATTGTTCACTGTATTTATTTATTTATTTATTTGGCCAGTGTCGTTGTGGCTTTTGGTTATTTTGCTGTTTTAGGCTGTTAAGGGCCTTTGAAATGAAATAAATCATGTGGCGAAGGGATATGGCCACGTAATACGTTCAAATGCTGCCTGGAACTACGTGCGGTTCCCTGAAAATAATGCACACCTTCAGAACGTTCGTCAGCCAATCAGATTCAAGCATTCAGCGGCCCTGTAGTATAAATATATTTCAATAATTTATTTAATATATCAACCAACATGTTTTCCCAGAAGATTAATTAAAAAGAAAAGGTTTTAATTATGAATTACAGTGCAAAACAAATTTCAGCTCTACACTGTAAACTACTGTTCAAAAGATTGGGGTTGTAGTGTTTTTGAAGTATCTCATGCTCACTTGGGCTGCATTTATTCGATCAACATGACTGTAAAAATGGTAATACTGTGAGATATTGTTAGAATTTAAAATAACTGTTCTCAAAAATGTCATTTAGTCCTGTGATAGCAAAACTGAATTTTCAGCAGCCATTACTCTGCTCTTCAGTGTCACATGATCCTTCAGAAGTCGTTTTATATGCTAATCTGAAAAGTCCTTATTCAACCAACATACTTTCCTTAATTTAATTTAATTAAATATATATATATATATATATATATATATATATATATATATACACACCTGAAAACAATATACTGGTCATATTTTTTTTCATACAGTAAAAGTAGGGTCTTAAAGAGATAGTTCACCCAAAAATTAAAATTACCAAATGTTTTACTCACCCTCAAGCCATCCTAGGTGTATATGACTTTCTTCTTTCAGATAAATACAATCAGAGTTATATTAAAAAATGCCCTGACTCTTCCAAGCTTTATAGTGGCAGTGAATGGCTGCTGAGATTTTTATGTCCAATAAAGTGCATCCATTCATCGTACTCCAATATAGTTCTCCAATATAGTTAATATAAAGGCTTCTCGAAGCGAATCGATGTGTTTGTAAAGAAAAATATTTATATTTAACACGCTTCATTGAGAATATGGTAGTCTTGCGAAAACCAAGCTTTGTTTAAAGCAAGTCTCCTCTCGGCTTGTATTGAAATCCTCCAATATTTTTTGTTTTAAAATCCTATTCTTCTAATTTGTGTTTTGTTTTGCTCCCTCCGCTGCGCTTCCGCGATCGTCAGCACATTCGCCTATGTCATCCGCTGGAACGCCACTCTCTTATGAACATGCGCACGACATTTAACGGAAGCTAGAGATTATGGTTTATGAACTTTTAATATGGATATTTGTCTTACACAAATGCATCAATTCACTTCAGAAGGCCTTTATTAACCCCCCAGAGCAGTGTGAATCACTTTTTATGATGGATGGATGCACTTTATTGGACTCCAAAATCTCAACAGCTATTCACTGCCATTATTAAGCTTGAAAGAGCCAGGACATTTTTTTAAAATAACTCCGATTGTATTCATCTGAAGGAATAGTCACATACACCTAGGATGGCTTGAGGGTGAGTAAATCATGGGGTAATTTTTATTTTTGGGTGAACTAGAGATTTAATTTGTCCCTCACTGTCAATTTGTCACTGATGCTGTAACATCATCCATTCATTATGTGGAAAAGAGCAACCTACGCTCATCACAGTTCCTGCTTATGTATTCCACACAAGAAAGAACGTCACTCGGGTTGGAAACGACCAGATGCTACTTCTGATATCGCTGAACTTGTCTATGTCCAAAACGCTTGGGGCCTGTGGCCTGCCAATGAGAGTACCCACGCTGAGTTGATGCCCCCCAAACTTACAGAAGGTCGTAGTGGGCCAACAACTGTGACTGCTGCCCGCTGCACCCCACTGGCATGCCCATCTCCCTATGGTGCCCGGAGCGATGCCCTCTACTCTCACCCTGCCCAGACACGCTGGCATGCTGAGCCATTCTTGGAAGCACGAAGAGACAGGCTTGCCAGCTTACTTTTCCCACAGGGTGTTGCTTTCTCTCCAACAACTGTGGAATGAAACAAAGCAGTGGGAGACGAGCGAGAGCAGCCCACACAGCTCCTGGGTGGTAAAGGCAGTGGCGTTTCTTTCTCCGGTATGTTGCCATGGTTGGCAAGCAGCTTTTCAATCATTATTAGCATCATTTGCTGTGACACATCGTGTGGCTTGTTGATCAAACGACGTCTCTTTTTCTTTCCTTTTCACAGTAACCTCCGCTGATCTACAATCCCTCAATCGCTCCATGTTCCAACAGCTCTCTGCACAAACTCATCCAAAACAAATGGAGGGTGCCGGTAATGACAGATAAATGTGGTTATTATTCCTCTCCTTCCCGGATGAGGCAAAGAGAGCAACCGAAGATTCTTGTTATCGTCAGCTTCTTCCTCCTAACAGGAATTCAGTGATTTTTATGGGGGTACGGCGTGTAATATCGACTTGCTTTGATAGCGTGCTTCTTAAATTGGAAATGACCCAGGGATAGAAGAAATAATCAGATGTGTAGCACCGGTGCAGCCTCCACTGTTCCGTCATGGGAGGACAGCGGGGACTTGGGGCTCATTTGCTCTCAGCGATTATCAGCAGGTTTCTCAAAGCGAGCAAGAGAGTCAAATGACTCTCATTCTCTCTATCTGTCTTTCACTCCTTCCCCGATGCGCAGCCGCTGTTTTTTTTTTTCCCCCCATTCGCCCCCATTAATTTACTTCGTGTTTATCAATTTTGCGGTCCAGGGCCTTGTCAGGCTAAGATGCTAAAGCATTCTCATATCAGATAACAGCACAGGCGAAGCACACTGCGCAGTGATTTCAATAACTCAAAGTATGAGCGTACTTATGCGTATAGGTGCATGTTGGGATACATTCGTGAGTTGTTTTCCCACCCGTGGCGCCACATTCATTTGCATCTTTTATCAGCAACATGCTTCGGCTGTGAATATGCCTTTCTTGGTTTTGCTCACATTGAGGACTCATAAAACCAGTGCCCGCAGCAACACCAACACAGTGAGTCGGCAACCGCCTTAACACCCGCAAAGCTGCATTACGCTCTACCCAAAACTGCAGACCGCAGGGCACTGTGGTGAGTCAGGTCGATGGATCAATTTAGACAATTTTACAAAATTTTGGGCTAAAATGGCATTAAATTTTAGTCAATGAAATAACTTTTAGTTGGTAAGAAAGTGCAAAATCAAACCAAATATTCAAACATTTACAGTATATACAATATGTACAAATATTTGACAAACGTGTAAAAAAAAAAATCACAATGAACAAATGATTATATTGTATGTTTTTAATGCATTCGTCTTTTCATTGTTTGTGTTTTAGTGTGTCTTGCACAACAGTGTATACAGATTTTTCTGGCTGAAATGTAACCTCTTTCGCTCATTCATTCAAGCCGTTTGTGTGCCTGGATCACAAAACCAGTCTTAAGTAGCACGGGTATATTTGTAGCAATAGCCAAAAATACATTGTATGGATCAAAATGATCGATTTTTCTTTTAGGCCAAAAATCATTAGGATATTAAGTAAAGGTCATGCTCCGTAAAAAATATTTTGTAAATTTCCTACCGTAAATATATCAAAACTTAGTTTTTAATTGGTTTGGACTTCATTTGAACAACTTTAAAGCCGATTTTCTCAATATTTCGATTTTTTTGCAACCTCAGATTCCAGATTTTCAAATATTGTCCTATCCTAACAAACCATACATGAATGAAATGTTTAGTCAACTTTCAGATGATGTATAATATAATAATAATTAATTTTAAAAAAATTGACCCTTATGACTGGTTTTGTGGTCCAGGGTCACATTTAGTGTATTGTTCAAACGTTTGGGGTCAGTATGTGTATTTTATTAATTCTTTGAATAATAAATTAATACTTTTATTTAGCAAGAATGCATTAAATTGACCAAAAAGTGACAGTAAAGACAATTGTGGATCGTTTCACAAAATCGATGCCTTAAGAAATAATCAAACATAGATTTGATATAACAACAAATAAATGTGCAATTTAAAAACATAGCAATACTTTCATCAATATAACATCAAAAAAGTCATTTAAATATTATTTAAAATGATTTAAATAGCATTTATGCTGCTAAGGGCAATTTTTTTGGCCTGTTCCTCACTATTTCAGCAGGACTTTTAATTTGCAAAATGATATAAAAATAACATTAGCAGAAATAGCATATTGTTCTAAATATAGTCTCATTGTTACACAATGTTTTTGGCATAAGTATGTTTTTTTCCACTATAAAATATAAATCATTTTATTGGTGTCCCCTGATTTCATGTCAACCCTGTTACCTTCATCAAAAAAAACCCTTGTAAAATAACGTACATTCAAGTGACTTTACTTCTAGGAGGCTACATCATCTCTCAACAAGCATCCCAACACTTAAAACACAAGCATGTTTCTCTCACTCCTCTATAATGTTTTGATGATTTAAGAGGCTTGACTGAGGGGGATAACTGTAAGAAATAATTTAAACAATTAAGATTGAAGACTGTAATGGTTGCTGATATCTTTGCCATCAACAATGATTTCAATTTGAAAATATAAAATAATACAAAGCAGTGCATTTCAATTGTAATAATATTACTGTTTGTACTGTATTTTTAATCCATAAATGCAGCTTTGGTGACCATAAAATTCATCTTTTAGAAACATTCAAATATAATGTAATGTAATGTTATGTTTATGTTGTGTACTGTATCTGATTGATCTCATATGTATAGGACAAGTGCTGGGTCAATTAATTAAAGGGATAGTTCACCCAAAACTGAAAAATTTGTCATTAATTACTCACCCTCATGTCATTTCATACCTGTAAGACCTTCGTTCGTCTTCAGTACACAAATTAACACAGTATACAGCAACACAACTACCACGTTCAAGGTCCTTAAAGGTTGTAAGGACATCGATAAATGTGACCATGTGACATTAGTGTTTCAACCATAATTTTATGAAGCTATGAGAATTTTGTGCACAAAAATAATTATTTTATTCAACAATATCCTCTGTTCCGTGTCTATGCAGGGTCTGAAAGCTCTCGGATTTCATCAAAAATATCTTCCTTTGTGTTATGAAAATAAACAACCGTCTTACAGGTTTGGAATGACATGAGGGTGAGTAATTAATGACAAAATAACCAGGTAGCAAAGCCCTCAGGTCACTACGCAATCCCTGACGTGATTGACTAAGGTTTGATTATTTGAATGTCAAATTCTTAGTAGATTTTCTTATGTTTATGTAAAAAGCATTGTAGATACAGTGTTGTTTTTATCCTCGTCATTTTCATCAGCGTTATTTGTGCAGCACAGTGGCTCTCAGGTGCCATGCGGTTGCACTAGTTTCCAGAGAGACATTAACGGCAGAGAGCACCTGTGAATTTTGGTGATACTGATGACCCGTGGACTTTTGTGTTTACTTGTAATCTGCATCGCTGCGATATTACAAAGCAAATGGCATCACGCTGGTGCCCACCTGCTTCAATTAAGTCCCTACTGCTAATCACTTCCCAGAGAGGTTTCTCAGCCTCTTCTCTTAAACTTGTTTCTTCTAGTAGCCTTGCAAACAAAACTAACTCTGTGACTCTCTCGTCCAGCCTCACGGCAGCAGAGAACTTTTGGGAGTTGGGTGAATCTGTCCTCTTTCTTCTCTGCCACCCTCACAATACCAGAGGCCTTCTGGAAGCCCCGGAGACGACTCCAAACTCTTTCTTCCCATTTCAGGCCTCTTTCTTGCTCTGCTGTCTCACTGCAATCCTCCACGGACATTTTGCCCATGCAAATGGCTCTTATCAACTCTGGAGTACTCAGCATTTCAATCCATCCACCCCCAGACAGTTCACTTCATTTCAACTCACTTTTTTTCTGTGTTTTCAGGGTCAGTCAGCCAGAAAACCAATTATTCAGCCTCCCTTTATCACCTGAATGAAAGAGAGAGGGGTTAAGGCCTGCAGTGATACTATAGTCTCACTCCAGCAACCCCAGAGTCCTTTTTGGTAACGCAACATCAGACCTCACCTCCTGCAACGGCCCATTACCGTAGAATCGCTGTATCGCTTACTGTCTTCATCTTGTTGAAGAGCCAAAATAAATTATCATGGCATTTGCGTCTTTATCCCTCAAAAAGTGCTGCAATTCGGGATACGTGAATGGTGTGACCCAATTTCTCCAAGTACTCCGTCACCCCGCTGAAGGGGAGGGTGAAATGGTTTGACTGTGAGAGACACAGCAACAAGACACAATTCACGAACAAATTTGGAGAAAACAGCTCAGCGAAAACGCCTGCCTCAGCTCCAAGATCACAGGAGGATTGATGGATTTATACACTCACAGGCGGAATAGTCAATTATTCTCACGGGTGAAATGGAAATTGGACATTGTGACTTCCCTCCCGCACCTCCGTCATGAAAAGAAATAGCCATCTTTTGCTTTAGTCGAGCGTAGTTTTGGGTTTTAAGATTCCCGCCAGCTCGATTATTCCGGGCTTCCGCAACAGACGTGTGAGATTAGTCGGTTCTTCCGCACTAAGTCGGAGCCTCACTCCAGGCAGCTCGCAGAAAGGCTGGAGACGTCCATGTGCAAGGTGCTCCATTAATCATACAACACAAACTCCACTGAAGGGCAGTGCCAAGGAGGTGGATTGCGTCTGTTGGCCCCCTTTGGCCCGACGGTTGGCGAACCCCATGGGGGAGATGAGTCTGTCACAAAGGGGGCACGTTGTGTCCTAGCTCAGCACTTAAACACACTTCTTGGTGCCCTTGAACAACGCAAGCCAACTTTGTGACAGGAAAATTTTGGTTTAATGAATGGTTACATCAGAGCTTAGATTGATTATGCGCTTGAGGAGACTAAACCACTGTTGTTGTTTCCACTGAAACAAAAGTCTTTGCTCTTGTGTCAGAGGCCATAACTTATCATTGGCTTGCGCAGATTATTTTCTTGACCTGAGGATGTGTGCGAGGTGGGGGAAGAACAGACAGACGCCGAAGCTGCTGCGGCATTGTGCGATTGGGGTCTTTCTCTCTCGTTCTCCGAGGACAGAGAGTGATTGATCTAAAGAGTGTCTGAGCCCTGGTGCGGCAACTGTAAATAACCTGAAACTCATCTTTATTCAGACCTCTCCAGCGACGTATTGACCCGCAAAATCGAGCACTGCAACACCGTCTCTTAATGGACATACACAGTGCCTGTATGAGCAACCCTGTCAATATTTTAGTAATGAAATTATAATCTAAAATGTGACCTCTTCCTGTGGGGCAAGTCAATTACGACGGAGTCGTATCTGTTTGAACGGCATGCTTTTATGTTTAGAGCGGTTTTTTTTTTTCAAATCAACAAATCAAAGCGTTGCATCCTGAAAGTCTCATTACTTTCCTTTTCCCCAGCAAATCTTCAGTTACTTCAAAGCCTTCTTTTATAGAAGTGAAATGTCAGGCAGCTCAAATAGAATGGAGCCCTCTGCTGTTTGTCAAGAGGTACTGCTTATGAGCACATAAGACAGCCAGTTAGTCAGCTATACACAGTGTCAAAAATGGATATATGATTCAGCTAATGCAGGTCTTGGTCAAAGCGTTGACTTTTAACATGCACCATCTAAAGTGAGTTCCTAGGATTCAGCACCACCATAAAGTGAACAGCTCCCTCTCTTTCAGCACCCTCCCCTCGTACAGCGGACAGCTCCTTTACCACTGAGTGAATAGGCTCTTATTTATAGAGCACAGCTAGTTTATGATGTCTTTTGAAACACTTGTCATCGTAGTCCAGCAAAGACCAGACTCTGGCTTGCAGGTTTTGTCAATGGAATCACATTTTCTGCAGGGAGCGGATAGCTAAAAATTGATCCACCAACTTTTATGCCCAGGCAGCAAATTACACATAACAGCCACAAATCACAAAGCTATTTCGCTCCATTTATGAGCAGTTAATGCTATTTAGTAATGGGAGCGAATTTCAGCCAAGTGTGCAGAAAAAAAGTTGCAATTGTGTGTTTTATTTCTTGGCCTTTATTTGAGCCAGTGATCAGCTATTAAGCGGCCTGACGGCTCGCAGGGTTTCGCTCGCAGGTGGTGCTATAAATAATGCATGGACTGTAACTTATAGAAGTTGAAGTGCTCTCCCTTCATTTCTGACACAGTGGCTTTTGAAACTGATTTTTATGCAGTCTGTCAAACTTGAAGGTCTCAACTTAATGTTACAATAATCTGTTTCTAAATTAGTATTCGTAGCACACGCTCGCCAGCTCTGTCTGGGTTTCGGTTCAAATATTAAAGTCTGTTGCTCTTATTATGAACGGGAAAGACTCGCTCTTAGAACTCGCCATTGCCACAAAGCAAGTGTTTATCATATTTAATCGTCTCTGCAATTGACACCGTTCCCACCTTGTGCGTCCGCGCTGTTGTTTGCATCTATTTCGGAAGTCCTCCGGAGTTTGCTACAGTATATTTTCGAGTTAAAAGGTGTTTTATTATTAATGAAACTTTGGAAAGTCTCTCTTTGGAAAGTCTCTTCTCTTACGCACAAATCTAAAAATGAACCCTCTGATGCCAGAGGACCTATAAATATTTTGGTGAGGATATCAGGACAGCTGCCGTTGCCAAAACAAGCTCCATAACATCTTCTAAAGCGCCCCACATCCGACTTTCAACCCCAACTTTGCTCAGTCGATCTCAGGCCTTGACATTGTGCGCAGATAACCCTGTGCCCATTCTGTTTGCTTGCTAATGCATAATTCATTTTCAGAAAACACTGTGTTGGTGAGCTATGAATGGCTGCGTGAGCCGTGTCTGAGAAATGAGCACAGGTGGAAAGTCTAAAAGAATGGAAATTGGGCTTCTTTGCATAAAGGAAGAGTTGAAGGAGCGCTGCATCTGTTTTGAGGAGGGGTGACGATGTAGCCTTCACGTGACTGTTTTATTCCCGTGCAGTTTATGTGGCATCCATTAAGTGGCTTATCAATATTTATACATGTCTGGAGCTAAAAGAAGAGAGGACGGGGAGTCAAAGGTGAATCGAAACCCATCAAGTAGAATCCCACATGCCTTTACATGCGTCTCTAATGGACAGCTTTGGTGGCTTAGTATGAATTAAGTAAATGGCATATCAAGTGGCAGACTGCTTGTATCTGTTATGCGGTTTTAGACTGAAGCCTTGCTATTATTGACCTCTGTACTGTTCTTCTGGGATGCATTGATATTCTGCTCCTCCCATTTTGTCACACGCCTGATCCAATCTCTGTGTTTAATGAGCCATTGCTCTCGCTCTCTGGATGTACAGACAACGGCTGTGTGTTTCTGTCTCCCATAATCCTTTTGGGTTCCCCAGGTCATTGATTGGTTAAACAGGTCATTGGAGTCAAACTACACAAACTTGTTCTTTTTTACAGGAATGACAAAATGTCACCCCCTTCCTGATAAAACATCATTTAGGATGTTGACTTTGCATTAAGCGGCATTGTTTGTCAACTCTCAGTGTGATCTTTACTTTATCTTCAGAACCGCAAGCTCATGAAAGTCTCGCTGAGGTAGAACAGTCGTCACCTGAAGGTTGTGGATAAATAAACAAGAGGATTTAATGTGGCGAGTACAAGTACAAATTGAACTCTGAACTACTTTGTTTTATCTTGCGAAGTGGAGACGGCCCATGACACAGTGCTATTAAGCAGACACAAATTATCCTGGTGGAGTAGGGAGCGTTTGATGGATATAGAAGGTAGTCTTTATACTTCTGTGCTCAATGAGCGGTGCAAATCCAGTTTGTGACTGTCATCTGGGCGATTCTAGGATTTCAGCCTTTGGGGGGCCCAACCATGTATTCAAATATGAGCTGCTCTGGCTCAGAGGAGTGTTACTTGCTTTAAAGGAGAACTCAACTTTCAGAACAACGATTTACAAATAATTTACTCAGCCCCTTGTCATCCAAGATGTTCATGTCTTTCTGTCTTCAGTCGTGAAGAAATTATGGTTTTTGAGGAAAGATTTTTCTCCATATAATGGACTTCATTGGTCCCCCAATTTTGAACTTCCAAAATGTAGTTTAAATGCTGCTTTAAAGGGCTCTAAATGATCCCAGCCAAGAAAGAAGGGTTTTATCTAGCAAAATGATTGGTCATTTTTTTCAGAAAATAAAAATTTGTTTACTTTTTAAGCACAAAAGCTTGTGTAGCACTAGTTCTGGGATGCGTGTCCACGACAGAGTACACAGAAGATGAACTTAGACGTGATTCGTAGTGTTGTGGACGTGCATCCCAGAGCTAGTGCTACATGAGCTTTTGTGCTTAAAAAGTATACAGTTTTTTTTTTTTTTTTTTCGAAACAAATGACTGATCGTTTCGCTAGATAAGACCCTTCTTCCTTGGCTGGGATCGTTTAGAGCCCTTTGAAGCTGCATTGAAACTACATTTTGGAAGTTCAAAATCGTATATGGAGAAAAATGGAATGTTTTCCTCATAAACCATAATTTCTTCACGACTGAAGACAGAAAGACATGAGCATCTTGGATGACAAGGGGCTGAGTAAATTATTTGTAATTTGTTCTGGAAGTGGACTTCTCCTGTAAGAGTTTTTAAGAGAGAAAAAAGATCACGCAGGGCTCCACTAAATGCTCACAGCTGCAAGAAAAAGTTGCAGCAACAACAAACACAGCGCAAGCCATGATGACTGATTCACAAATAAATAAAAAAGGACTAATGGAACAGTTCACTGATGCTTCAGGAAACACGATGCATTAAGAGCCGGGGGGTGAAAACTTTTTGAATTTGAGGATCAGAGTAAATTTAGGTTATTTTGTCTTCTAGGGAACATGTAAGTGTCTTCTGTAGCTTTCTGAAGGGCAGTACTAAATGAAAAAAATATATTGTTTAGGCAAAATAAGACAAATGTACACATCTTCATTCTGTTCAAAAGTTTACACCCCTGTAACCCCTGCTAATACATAATTTTTCCTTCTGAAGCATCAGTGAGTGTATGAACCTTCTGTAATAGTTGCATATGAGTCTCTCAGTTGTCCTCAGTGTGAAAAGATGGATCTCAAAATCAAACAGTCATTGTTGGAAAGGGTTCAAATACACACAAAATGCTGGAAAACCAAAGCATTTGTGGAACCTGAAGGACTTTTCTGAAAAAACAGCAGGATATTTAACTATTCAGAACAAACAAGGGACTCAACGACTATCACTAAACAAAAAAAACAGCTGTGGATCATTCATGTAACAACACAGTATTAAGAATCAAGTGTATGTAAACTTTTGAACTGAGTCATTTTTATAAACTCAGCTATTATTTTCTTTTGTGGACTATATAAAAAACATGTTATTTTGACCTGAATTAGATATTACACATAAAAGATGTCTTTTTATGTGTAATATCTAATTCAGGTCAAAATAACATGTTTTTTATATGACCTCTCTTCTTTTGGTAAAAAAAAATTAAGGTTTTGCAGATTCTGCAAAGTTTATGTAAACTTTTGACTTCAACTATATGAATTTTATTTTATTTTTTTACAAAACAGGGTCATTTATATGACATAAAAACATGATCACTTGAGTGATTTAATACAGCTAGCACAAAAAAATGTAATTGACATTCTAAATCTACTCAATGTATACTAAATCTTCCTCCTATTCATTTTTGTCTGGTGCACTGTTACATAATAATAGATTTTTAAGGGGGCTTACGATTTTTATGAGGACTGAAATGAAATTGAGTTCTAGAAATCTAATCAAAGCTATTATTATAACAAAATGAAAAAAAGAACTAACATACCGTTATCAGTAACGTACTAAACCACAAACCGTTTATTTTAGAAAACCGATAGTTGCAGACTAAATGATTGGCAGTTGCTGGACAAGGGAGGAGCCACAGTCTCACAGATGAGTCCTCTCCATTATCATAAACTACCTCCGCCCACCCCACTGTGGATCTCTCTCTCTCACTCGCTCGCCCGCTCTCTCTCTCTCTCTTCGTCTCTCTTTCCTCTGTTAATTCAGTTCTGGACAGCGCCGGGTACTGATGCTGCTGCCCGTGTAGTCGCATCTATCCTGGGGGCCTCCTCCCACTCATCATAGCTCGAGAATCCGCATGTAGAGCCTCTCGGTCTCTGTCGCAGAAAAGTCTCCGCAGTACTGCATCGGAATAAGGGCTCAGTGAAAAAAATCTTCTTCAACTGTATTCGTGCTTGTTCTGCATCAGCGCAAAGGAAGTTCTGTTCAGTCGTGCGGTGGGTGATGCTGTGAGATGCGTCGTGTTTAGCGCACGGAACCCCGTTTTATTCGCCTAGACGGGAGAACAGAAAACCCAGCAGTGTATGAGGCACATTTTAACTTTGTCTGATATTGATTCGGATTTGCTCGCAGCATCAGGATGTTTTGACGGGTGCTCTCCAAACGGGTTACTGAAGATTTCGTCTTCAACAGAAGCGCATCCGAGGCGAAAAAAAAGCATCGGCTGACAGTTTGAAAGGAGGACAAGCAGCATCTCTGCACAGGATTTAAAACTACCGTCGCTTCGGCATCTTTCTGAACGTAAAGAGGATAGATTTTAACAGAGGGAGACATGAAAGTTTTTCCGGCAGTATTGTTTCTGATCACATTTTGGAGTCTGGAGTGGGAGCCTGTGCTTCCCGATTCAATTATTCACATTGGTAAGTTCAGATGTCGGATGACAATGACTGTAATTCCTCAGTACACTTGCTTCCACGTTCAGAAGATCTGTGCACTGTCGTGTAATTCGGTCCAATTAGCGAGTTATAACGGAGCGTCGCGTTGGAGTGGATGCATAGATGCCTTTGAATACGGTTGTGGCTGTAATATCAGGTTAGAGAGATGAAGATCTCCATCTGTTCTCATCAATGCGTCCATTATGTAGTCTGTACGGTGGGTGAGAACAGGTGGTTTGACTGGAAGCGGTTCTTCGCGACGCCGCATTGTATATACGCCATCGTTTAAAAAACACAAACTTGGATTTGCAGAGATCAAGAGTGTTGATAATACTCTTTGTAAAAGAATTGAGCGAACGCGCACATGCGCGTGCATGCTTCAGCGATGGGCACGAGGATTGGCACTGCGCGCGAGATCGGATAGGGTCCAAGAGAGGTCTTAAATCAGAGCTGTAAAAGAGAGGGTTCCTCCGAGGGGGCCACTGTGTGGAGGTGGAGGCCAGGGTGCTGGGGATTTGGCAGGAAGGAATTTGGCGTGGGAGCATGCGCGTGTTTAATTTAATTAAGGCTTGATGCACTAAACAAATAAATATTGTAGCGCATGTGTTTCTGGCTAGGTGACGTGTGCATGCCTGAAAGTTGGTTAAATAAGTCAACGCGTTATGCCAGGCATGAATAAAACATCTGCAAATGATCCATTTACGCATGATTCTCAAGAGTGGAAATGGCCGTGGTGGGTAACATTGAGGTGTTGGTTGAGTGTATCGGTATGTCGGGAAAAATGCAATATATGTATATATATATATATATATATAGAGTTGAGTAAAAAGTTTGATTTGACTTATAGTTTGTGGAGCGGGGTTCGTTTATTTACAAAAGTTAGTTTCTTTTTTGCATTCTGTGTTATCTAGTAACGCCTTTGTTTTAGTATTATTTGTGTTTGTTGCACAGTGCTCTGTTTGTTGATTGGTCATCATGTGACCTTCCATTGTACCACCTGTGACCACTCGTAACAAACGTTTTAAGACCTCAAATAGGCTGATTTATTAAACTTATATCATGTAACCTGTTCACTTGTAACGTGTAACGTGTAACTTTTTATTTATCCAGTATTATTAGTCTATTAACTGCAAAGTTAAGCTGCCAATTTTTAATTGAACATTTTTAATACCATGCAGTACGTATCTTAACTATTTGATCGATGTACGTTGAGATAATTTCATTAAAAACCCTTATTTTACATAATCTGGTGCATAAGCAATCTACCATAGCAAACAGGTGGTCTACAAGACATTCTGAATATGTCATCTCAATCCAGAATTGCTTTTCGCCACATATGGTTATTTCCACCGTTCTCTGGCAAACACTAGGTACTATTAAAAGCATGCAGAAGCAAATAAATATGCGTTCATGCCTGCGTGCTTCAGAGGGACTCCAGACATGCAGTGAGAATAGACAGTTTTGCCTGTCATTAGTAATCCCCTCCTAATCTTTTCTCTGCAACAGCTTCGTGCAAACGTGACGTCATTTGAATGCGAAAACGGCGTCTTTTTCTTTTCGGCGAGGCGACTGATGAAGGCATTTTATCACACGCGCTTTACTTGATTGCAGAGGAGCCTTCTAATGATGTGCACACCAAGAGAAGTATCTGGCGCGCCGTGCGCTGCATCGCAATGCTGCAGCTCCTTTAGGAGCCCATTGAGAAAGTCACAGTGATTTATGTGTGTGGAAAGCCCACAGTGTCCAGCAGTACGCGCGTGCACCTCCGAATGCGCCCTTTAGTAGCGACCAGGAGACGACACGGGCCAGCTTTGTAGTTGCTTCCAGCCTAGAGATGGATGATTAGGTAATTATCACAACGTTAGTACAAACCTTTGGTTTGCTTTGGCCACTAGTCCTTGAGGAATTTTGATCAAGGTTCCGATCTCGCCACCTAGTGGCTGCGATGCTCTCCCCAAACTTGTACTGTTGGGGTAACTCGTAGTTTTTCAGGTAACTAGGTTGCTCGAGAAAGCCGTTGTTCTTATTTTTAAATGTTATTCAAAAATCAATTCATAAGTTGTATGATAAGTATATATTTACCCCCTGCCACAACAAGGCAAACCCCGTGTTGTAGACCCCTGTACTAGGTTTCTGAGAATGCTTTTTGAAGCATATTTGCGTTCTTCATCTGTGTTTCAGCCGTATAGTTATGCCTTCAAAGATATCGTAATATTATTATTTTTTTCCTCAGATGTACATTTTCAGACGCCTAATTGGTTGGGAGCTCAGTATAAATCTTGCAGCACCTGTTTTATTGGAATGAAGTCTACTCACCGCTATCTATGTTCACAACAGATGTAGAGTGTGGACTAGATTTTGTCTGCGACAATTTTAATGGTGTGGATCGCCCTCATTCTCAGGAAGATTTGACATATTGAGAGCACGTCTGGGCCTCTTAGGGGATATCACAACACTCTCCACCGACAGTATGTGTTTTCGGTCTGGCTGAAGCTTCTTTGTAATGTAGGTTGCGTGTATGACATTTATTGTGCAACTGCAGAGAATAGACAGAGGGGGGAACGATATCAAAGCTGGTCAGGGAATCAAATCATTATCCCTTTCCTCTGCACAGTCATGGTTAGTTACATACTAAACTCTAAAGCCAGAGGAAATTGTAGAATATAATCCTGAGCGTCGCATTGTAGGTGGGACAGATGGGTAGTGCCATTTCGTTGGTCTATTTCTAGACCAAACTACTGTGGCCTCCATCCCAAGAACATGGTGATAATGAGATGTGCTAGCCTAGAGACTATCCTTCATAGTGATGCTTAAACGCTCTCTCTCCGTCCTTCTTTGTAGTCCTCCAATACAAAATAGAGGTAATGAGGAGCGATGCTTGTAAAGGTCTTGTAATTACAAGCAGTGCATTGAGATGTGTTTGTTTTGATTGGATGGCTGTATTGTGCCTGCTCAGGTGTTGTAACAGATAATGAAAAGTTGAAACGCTAGATATAGACGGCTTTTCTGAAGATGATTAGGTGATTAGTTTTAGGCTGGGGTTATTATTGTGGCATTAGCAGAATAATTCCTTATGTTATAGCAGAAATGTTCTCAATTATCTGGCACGTTGTGCAACATTCTGAGTTTTGGATGCAGTTAGAAGCATAATTTCTGTAATTGGTGTCTCCTTATGATGCCTGATATTGTGCGTGAACAAAAATGTACCTTTTATTCCCAACGGACTTGAGAAGTTTCATTATTTCAAGTAAGGACGTGACTAATTAAGCTGACATGACCCTACTTTTGTTTCTTTCAGTTGGTGAAAGGGGTAATTGTATTGAAAGGCCTGTGAAAGTGTAACAAAATAAAGGTGTCCTCTAGGGGTGCCGCTTGCAGCATTTGCATTCCTTACTTTGGAATTTGTCCCAGACCCATTAGGGAACTCTTGATCTTTTATGCTTCTAAATCACTAATCTGTGGTTTAGTGAAACCCTGCAAAGATAATTTGGTTTTTGGATGAATTCTAAGCAATGTTATTGGCGCTTTTTCAGTTTCCCTCTCATAGTTTTTAACTTATGCCAAAGATTATCACGTAATGTCAAGTCTAACATGGGCAATATTTACAATCTAAATAAACCGTAAAAAAAAAAATACATATATTCTTTAAAAATGTAGTATATGGGTCATTCTATAATTGTGGGTACATTTCATGTCCGTGAAGTATATTTTTAATATATTTTAATCAATATAAAGCCCCACTGCTTAATTTTCTTGTACATGATTATATTTTTCCCAATCACACTACATGTTGAAAAAGCCATATCTTTTGTTCAAAAATGGTATTCATTTCACATTCAACCCTGGTGTTCAACTGTCTGATTTTGTAAAGTTGCTCATTCGACTCTGCATTTAAGCATGAAAATTACCTCAAATATAAATTAATTTCATAGTTTTGACCTTCAGTTAGATTAGGTTATCAAGACATTTGGGTGTGTGCTTCAAAAATAAAAAGTGTTTATTGTGATATCACTTGTTTTATTTGTGTGCGAAAAACAATTGTAACTAAATTACCCACTTAAAGGAGAAGTCCACTTCCAGAACAACAATTTACAAATAATTTACTCACCCCCTTGTCATCCAAGATGCTCATGTCTTTCTGTCTTCAGTCGTAAAGA
>JAHKKF010381475.1:0-12584 GCA_019740295.1 Labeo calbasu | reverse complement strand
CAAATTACATTTGACTCCTCCCCTTTTTTGCTGATCCGAAAAATGGTCCGATCCGTGACTCAAAATCCGTGAGTGATCCGAACCGTGAGTTTTGTAATCCTTTGCACCACTAACAGTTATGGTAAATAATATGGACACACATTTAGCTACACTCATCAAATACCAAATATGGTATTCAGACTTGCAAGTTATGTAAATTAAAGATGGAGTGTGTATTTTTCCCACCCTAAAATAGTTGATGTCCCGGTTTTAATGTGCAAAAACAACTATAATCACAAGTACTTGTATGTTGACTTCATCATTTGTCACCTTTGCTAAAATGATCTTTTTTATGTATTTATGTAAATATTACTGGCTAGGTAGCCTTTTACATTTTGATTCATTTAACCTCTGGCGTCCTTTGGATACTGTTAATGCAAAGCCATTGAGGGTGGAGGAGTTTGAAGGGTGGGGGAGTGTTAGATTTTTATTTAGTGCCACTACACTTCATTTTAGTGACACCAGATCATTACACACTTCACTACCAAGCAACCAAGACATTCTTTCCTTTTGTGCAGGGATTTATTTTGCTCCTAATTCAGACAGTTTGACTGAATATAAGCAATACATTGAGGATCTGCCACTGATCGATGATCCAGAGGTCTTTGGCATGCATGAAAACGCTAACTTGGCCTTCCAGGTAATTCTCACCTCTTCTAACTACACACAGAATAACAAACTCAGCAAACTAGTTATTTGCTTAGGTCCAGTATTTCTGAACTACACGTAGTGCTAGTCTTTTATCAAATCAATTATCAATAATGTACAATAAACCAAACCACTACCCAAATCAAAGAAAATTCCAAAGAGGGCCAGCTACAGATATCATAATACCCGCTGTATCACTGCTGTAAAAATTCAGTCATTGTTTATTCACTTTCATCTTGTTCCAAAACCCATAAGACTTTTGTTTATGTTTGGAACACAAATGAAGATCTTTCCAATATTCTCTCAGCATTTTGGTCCATCCATTAAGAGCATACAAAAGACTAAAAAAATAATCAATATGAACTGAGCAGTTAATTCCATGCCTTTCAAAAAGACATGGTCATAAACATTGATCAAAGCACATGCATAGAACTCATCAAATATGGCAGATGCTTACTTGACTCACAAGAACCAGTGAGATTTATTTTATTTATTTATTTTTTTAAGCCTGATAGCCCTATTCCTCATTCACGTATTTATGGTGAGTGACCAGGATATTCATTAAAAAAATCAATGTTTGTTCTCTAGAGAAGAAAAAGGGATTTGGAACAACATGAATCACTATAAATATAATGACAGAATTTCCATTTTTGGGTGAACTGTTCCTTTCCACCAGAGTGATGTATGCCAGAGTGATGTATTCTGATCTTCAAGCAGAAAGAGATGGATGCAAAACTGTATTAAATAATAACAGTCTACAAATCTGACTTGTGATACAACCCTCATAAACCTTACTCTTCACTTATTTAAGACAGAGGAGATCTTTTTTTTCTTTGCCTTTTTTTAATCTGTTAAGTGCCTTACAGGCTTTTAATATTAAGTAATTGACTCTATCGGATGAGAAAAACTTGAACTGAATTTAGCTGAAAAATGACACTTTTGTCTTTTGTAGAGCTGCTTTGTAGCTGAATCGAATTTGTTCATAATTGACAAATTTTGCAACATGGACACTTATTAATAACTACTGAACTTTACAAAGGTATTGAACTGATTTCAATCAACACTGAGCTAGTTGGAGCTGAAAAATGATGCTATTGAGTGCTTTACAGCAAAATTTGGATTTACCTAAGTTTGTGTCATTGATTCTTTATTGTTACTTTCCTGTTTAGTACTGTAAAGCTGCTTTGAAACAATGTCTATAAAGCAGTATATGAACAAAGGTGACTTGACTTAATCCATGTTTATTTTCACTGTAACTATCCTTGATTTTTTATGCATTGGACAGATCTTTAGACAAAGAGCACCTGCTACCTGACATACTATGTAACACACATGTGGGTCTCCTTTTTCATCTTTAAAAACAGAGGCAGGAGACAATGACACTGATCGGCACCATTCTGGAAGTCCAGCCCCGCTCCTCTGCAGCAGGTGGAGGGAAGAGCAATGATGAAGTGGTTCATGACCTAGCTGACTCCATCTTAGCAAGGATCCCTGGTTAGTCTCAAGCCCCTGTAGCTCCTTGCACACAAGTCTACTGTCACTTCATGGTTTTATAATGATTTTTTTGGACTTGTCTGTGTGTGTGTATCTGAGCAGAGAAATTAGACATGGATGCAGCGGTGGAGAGTCTGTTCTTGCAAGACTCAAACGGTAGAGTCAACTCTCTAACCACTGTGCTTGGACAGGAAGTAGACCGCTTTAACTTCCTGCTGCATGTGCTTAAGGTAAGAGAATGATTTTGTTGAAGATTTTTGATTGTAAACTACAAATTATTTGAATTGATTACAGCAGGCAATCAAACAAAAATGAATGAATTATTGATCACACTAATCTTCCTGCTCTTGATTATTTGTATTTGTGTGCATGCATTTCTCTGCAGACTTCGCTATGTACTCTGCAGAAGGCAATAGCAGGTCTAGTGGTGATGTCAGAAGAAATGGAGAAGATTTATAACAGTTTCCTGAATAACCAGGTTCCTGATCACTGGTCTAATGCTGCTTACCCATCTCTCAAACCTCTCGGGAGTTGGGTTAGAGACCTCACCCTGCGCACGGCATTTATAGAGGTATGTCTGTGGAGTCAAAATGATGACACTAGTGTTTCCAATTAATTACCTTGACTGTGGTAGCTTGCTAATTTGTATTATCCTTATTTATGACAAATTTTATTTTTTTATTTACAGTTCTCATAACATAAAAGATTTCGAACACTGTGTTTTGCGTAGCTGCTTTGCAAGTCTAGGTTTAAGTCAGTTTATTTAATGTTTTTTTAATTGTTTTTTTGTTGTTTTTTTTAACTTAGCTCAGTTTGATCACTGAAAGTTGTCTGGCAGACACCAGACTGATCTATTTAATTTCAAGTAAAATCAAAATCACATATGGCTTAGTGGAAGTATCATATTGCATACGACTGCTATGTTAATACTGTATATAATCTGTTTTCAGCATCTCAGAGTGGCTCAGTACACAGTAAATGCTGTGAAATCCATCTCTATATTTCCTGCGAGCGTAGTTTAATAATAATAATACCGTTATTATTATATATTAAAATTGTTTGACGTCTTACAGGGTGAGTGTACTGAGACTTTGAGTTTCCCCTACTTATGTTCAGTTTGGTCTAGGGGTGGAATGGTTCAACTTACAGTTTGGTTTGTATCACGGTTTTAGAGTCACGGTTTCAGTATGGTGCGGTATGTGCTATGTTTAGGGAAAAACTATAAAGTCAAATAAAAATAAAGAAAATAAGAATAATCTACAAGCAACAGCACAAATTGAATAAAGTAATCAAAAATAAAACAGCATTGCAAAGTTTACTGTATAAATTAAACTGTGTGGATTAATCTTTATTACAAGTTACAAAAGCTATTTAATCAAGAGCAGTGAGTAATTTCTTTGTTGCTGTATGATTAATATTAAGAAAGTGCTGTCGCTTTAAGAGATAGCACTGATACAGTACTTTCAACCAGCTATGTCTGCTATAGAATACTTACCAAGATGGGCATTTTGACATAATTTTTGTCCATTCAAACACAATACTTCAGAGCAGAGCTGGCGCCAGGGCACTTCCATCAGGGGTGCTTTGGATGAGCACACACAAATCTTCTCATTGCGCATACGAGCCCACTTTTATGTTTAAACTGGCAAGGTTTAAGTGAATTTTATTTTAATTACAGATATCAACGTGTGCTGTTCAGGTCTCAGCTGTGCATGTACGCTATCAGCACTATGACGGAATACATGACTGCTCATATTCAAGCATACGTCATTCGCATTGAACAAGAGTGAATAGTTTGTCCACATTTTTTTGTTTTTGCATCGATACTAGGAAGCCAGAATGCACATCTATCAACAGAAACATACATTAGCCGACCCCTGTTTGTTTTACAGTTCGTGTTGTTATTTATAACAAACCATATTACAAATGCGTTGTCAGATTTCGTGCCGAACCGTGTGCGGAGAACCGTAAGGTTCAATTTTTTTTACAGAGAACCGTTTCGTCCCTAGTTTGGTCTCTGAAAGATGTCTGACAGACACCAGATTGATGCATGTACCTTTAATATTTTAAAAATTAAAAGTGTACTCAAAGTCTCAGTACATTCAACCTGTAAGAAGACATTTTTTTAATAAATACTTTCATTCAAAAGTAAAGGCAATGCTGTGATGCTACAAAACTTTTCTATTTAAAATAAATTATATTATTTTGAACTTTCTATTCATCAAAGAATCCTGAAAAATAAAATGTATCAGTTTCCACAAAAATATGAAGCAGAAAAAAAAGTTCAGTGTTAATAATAATAAGAACAATTATAAAAAATTGAGCACCAGAAATAATTGACCATTACAAAGCAGCAAATCAGCATATTAATTAGAATAATTTCTGAAGGATCATGTGACACTCAAGACTGGACTAATGATGCTGAAAATTCAGCTTTGATTCACAGAAATAAATTACATTGTAAAATATATGCACATAGAGCACAGTTTCTTTTTAAAATTGAAATAATATTTCTCAATATTACTATTACTGGAGCCTTGGTAAGCAGAAGAGACTAGTTTAAAAAACAATAACCCTTGACTGTGTGTGTGATATATATGGGTTGTGTATGGCGTTAATTAAAAAAAAATTGCATTAAAAAGACATTCAAAAGCATTAAATTAGATTTGATTATACCTGCAGAAACTCTGATTAAAAGAGTCTCCTGTTAACGCTCACAAGCATATGCGCACACGCATACACACACAGACTTTTTGTATTTGTATTCATGAGGTTCACCCTCATTGTACATGGACAATTTCCTCTGGGTAGGGGATTCCAGTAAAGGCCAGTGATATATGAGCTGTGTGCTGTTGGTATTATAGTTCATAAATGGAGCCAGAGGGGCCCAGAGCCATTCTAAACAACACACTCTGACACCCAGTCAAAAAAAGCTACATAAACAACTACAAATACTCACTTCTCTCTGGCACACACATATGGTCATAGTTCTCTTGCATGGGTTGATGGGCACACCCAAACTGTTATCTCAGACTGGATGTGCTGTTCCGTGTGGCTGGTCTGAGTGCTCTGTTATATAACACACAGACAAGCACGATAAGCTCATGTTAATATGGATGAATTGCAGAAGTATGCTGTTTTGGAAATCAGGAAAAGGCTCAGCATGTGCAACTAGACTAGTTCAAATTTCAGCAGTGAAGTGAGATCTTTCCTCTACATCAGCATGACTAGACTGAGGTACACTGCATAATATAAGCCCACCATCATGTATGAAAAATAAAAGTCTTCCAGCATGATATAATGAAAAGCTGGTTCAGGGAAGGAGGTGAGGAAGAACGTGCATGCGCACAAACCTCATTGACATTCTTGTCTTGTTTCTTGTGAAGCAGCAAGTTTAAATGTTTGGAGGGTGAATGAGATTTGAGAGCTAAGCCAGTAGGCAAGATTTTCACTGAATAAATAAAATTTCAGTTGTTTCCCACACAAAACTTTTTTGGGGGAAATGAGGTGAACTTTTTCTCTACAAAGACTGCAGTACAATAATAAAAGCATTTATTATTCATCTCTTTGGAAGTATTCTGATATTCTCCCTAGCAGTATGATTAGGGGGTCTTTATCAAGGTCATATAGATAGCTCAGCTGTAACCTTTAACCCTCTAGTTACTAATTCTTTCGTATGATCTGAAGTAGAAACCATCCAAGTCTGTTGCCTTTACCTTGAGCAGACTTCGTTCTCCCTTGGGTGGTAAAAGCCGAGTTGTTTTGTTTCTTTTTTGTTTGATTTTTATTGACCTTTACTCTTCTTTGCATTTTAAATTGAGCAAATTGTGAAGTAAATGTTGGTTGTGTGTTTGAACAGAGCTGGATCACAAGGGGTCAGCCCAAGTCTTTTTGGATTTCTGGATTCTTTTTTCCTCAAGGATTCCTCACAGGTAAATAATAAGTTTGCTTTAATACCTGGTCTGGCAGAAATGGCTAAAATCCTAGCAAAATGTGGCCCTGGTAAAATAGGTGAAATCCAAATATATGTTTACAGTATATTTTAAACTTTGTTGTTGGCTCATGTGTCTCATAGGTGCACTGCAGAATCATGCGCGCAAATACAACCTGCCCATTGATGAACTGAATTTTCGTTTCAACATGGTACCAGTGTACAGAGACCAGACGCTTGTCACTGAAGCTCTGAAAACCCTTGAGCCAGGGAAAGAACTAGACATGGACAAGGAGGTCAGCCCAGAAACATGCAGAGATTTTTCAACATATATTTTCTGATATAGTTACAGAAGAAACTTAAGATAATTTCAGCAGCGGCAGCTCTTAAAGTAATAGCATCCAAATAACCTGTAAGCCAGCTGCTGTGATGTCTTAATCAAAGAACAAAAGATAAAAAGAGGAAATCAAAAACTTTTAGCTTTAAGGATTCATCTATATTTAATTTAGTATTTAGTGTTTAATAACTTTATTCAGTTTCTGTATATTTCCTATTTGCACAGGTAAATAATGGGTGTATGTGAAGATGTTTTAAGTTCACATGAATTAGTTATTTTAAGCTATTTTTTTAAAGTCTAATAAATGTTAAAATCGATAGCTCACAATTATACTGTAATGCTGAATGGCTGTAGTCAGTAGTTAAATATTAGGAAAAAAGAACAATTTCCTAAAGACATCAGTAATATTGGTATCAGTGATACCTTCAGTCATAAAAAAATATGTAACAAATAATTAAAATACACTGTCTTTATGTAGTTTCTACAATAATTCGAAGATTGAATGTGAAGTTCACATTCAATCTTCACATTCAATTCTATATAATTATATGAACATTCTAATAATCACATTCACTTCTAATAATTACATGAACATCATGATTCCATGATAAAAGGATTTTTTTTTTTTTTCCTGAGGTCCACTTTTTTCATTACCATTTTTTCTTTTTAAATTACACTACCATTGAGACATTTGGACTTGGTTTATGCTCATAAAGATTGCATTTATTTGATTAAAAATACACTAAAAACTATATATTGTAAAATATTATTATTATTATTATTATTATTTGACATAGCTGTTTTCTATTTTAATATATTTTAAAATGTAATGTATTCCTGTGATAGCAAAACTGAATTTTCAGCAGTCTTTACTGCAATCTTTAATGTCAGGTGATTCTTTAGAAATTATTTTAATATGCTAATTTGTGAAAACAGTTGTATAGAAACCGTGATACATCTGTACGTTTGGTTTTCTGACATTAGAGTTATTATTATGATCTATTTATTTTAGATTGAGACCAATTTTAAAAGATGCTTTTTGAACTGAGGAGAAAGATTTGTGTTATGAAACCAAACTTTCATTGTTGTACAGTTTTCCTTAATTTTTATTTCAAAAGATCAAGAAAGATGTTGAAGTCAATACTCTGTGGTCTGCCTTACAGCTTCCCACCTCGGAGGATGGTGTGTTGGTTCATGGGATGTTCATGGATGCTTGTCGGTGGGATGACACAAGCATGGTTATTGAAGACGCGCTTTCGAGAGTGATGAACCCCATGCTGCCCGTGGTGCATTTCGAACCTCAGCAAAACTATGTTCCTGAGCCCACGCTGTACCACGCACCACTGTACAAGACCTCCGCTCGTGCTGGAACTCTGTCAACTACAGGTAATTTTTTGACTTGTATGAAGTTTAAATAGTTCAGCTTCATCTTGAAGTTCAGAACTTCATCTTGTGTAAAGTTTAAATAGAGTTATCCTGCTTCTGCCACAGAGTAAAATAAAAAGGCTAATTGTGGCTTTAAATCTCACAATTGACCCTTTGCAAAGACTCGCCCCCTCCATTACTGTTGCTATGTCCGATAATGGCGCTCTCACGCCACACATCATGTCCTCACTGTAGCGCCTCAGTTCACGTCATCTCTTTACTAGTTATAGCATGAAATAAACATGAATGAACATTAGAAGTTATCTTGTTTCAATGCGGAAAATGCATCAATACACAATTTTTCAAATTTAACAGCTCAAAATTAGCCCACAATTACCTCATAATTAACATGTTTTTATCCTGAAGCAGACGCATGCTTCCATATTTTTACTAGAGGAAAATAAAACTCTTTTAAACCACTAGTATCAGACGTTAGCTTTGAATTTTTATTATATGTATTTTCATATATATATATATATATATATATATATATATATATTTTGTTGTTGTTGTTGTTTGTTTGTTTCTTTTATTAAATTGTATATTTTGTTCTGTCTATTAGGACACTCCACAAATTTTGTGGTAACTGTGATGTTGCCTTCCAACCGGCCCAGTGACTACTGGATCTCAAAAGCATCTGCACTACTCTGCCAACTCAATGAATAAGCAAAGCTGTATGCTTTACTTCTCTTACTTCTTGAAAATTTAGATCCTTTCTCAACAGAGCTTTTAGTGTTTTTGAGCATAAGTAACATTAAAGCCTTAAAAAAAAAACATTAAAAATTAATTTTAAATCAAAATGAACTGCAATGTTGCATTGTTTATGTGCGAAGCAGAGAGCCATCAGTGTTTGCACCTCTAGTAAGATCTTCATGTCTTTCTTTCTTCATTCGCAAAGAAATTAAGGTTTTTGAGGAAACATTCCAGGATTTTTCTCCATATAGTGGGCTTCTATGGTGGCCAACAGTTTGAAGTTCCAAACTACAGTTTCAGTGCAGCTTCAAAGCACTCTACACAATCCTAGCCATGGAATAAGGTTCTTGTCTAGTGAAACGATCGTTCATTTTTTTTTTTACAATATTTCTACACTTTTTAACCACAAATGTTCAGCTTGCACTAGCTCTACGATGCAAATGCTCATCTTTACACATTAGGTAATCGTGTTGGAAAGGTCATGTGCGGTTTGTTCTACGTTTGTGTATTTCAGTTTAAAAAGGTAGGGAAGGGCGAAAAACTCGATCTCATTTTCTCCTCTAACTGCAAAATCACCCTACATTGTTTCACTTTGTAAAGGGCATTTGACTTCCTTTGTACGTTTGCTTTGTAAACACTGGGCCGGTACTTCAGCCTACATCACGCGTGACCTTTCCCACATTATTACCAGGGTGCGATTTGCGAAAAAAGCAGAGGGGGGGATGCTTTTGAAAACTTTTTTCTCTCTCCAAAGGCGGAGGTTACCCCAACTCCAGTAAGGCTGTAGCCTAAGTAATCTAACGTTAGTGTAATCTGTTAACAACGCAAATTACATACCCGTCTCTTTAGGCAAGTACCAGATAATGGGTTTCATGTCATGAAACGTTTTAAATACGACGGAAACTGTGTTTAACGTGACCACAATTTAATAAAAACATTGTAAGTTAGGCCTATTAATTGTAATGATTTCATTTCAAACAACGAATAAATTATATATTTATATTATATATATAGAGAAAGCAAGCAAAGAACACAGTATCAATGGAGCTTTTTGAAACTCTGAATCAGTAAACCACTGTGTTGCAAAATGATTCACTGTTTTGAGGCACTCCAATCGGATCACGAATCATTTGATTCATAGCAGGACTTTAAAGCACGTATCACAAATCATTTGTGACCCTGGATCACAAAACCAGTCATAAGGGTCAATTTTTCAAAATTTATATCTGAAAATTTTGATTTTATATCTGAAAGTGGAACAAATAAGCTTTTCATTGATGTGTGGTTTGTTAGGACAATATTTGGCTGAGATACAGCTATTTGAAAATCTGGAATCTGAGGGTGCAAAAAAATCTTAATGTATATTGCTAATCAAAAATTTTATGGGGATAAAAAATAATTCAGCAAAGGCAGGGATGCATAGACCAGAGGGGGGGAAATCCCCCCCGGCAAATCGCACGTAATGCGTGAGGTCAGGCTGGTGCATGACAAGCATTTGTGGTTAAAAAAAAGTATATCAATTTTTATTGTATTAAGAAAATGACTGATCGTTTCGCTAGACAAGACCCTTATTCCTCAGCTGGGATCATCTAGAGCCATTTGAAGCTGCACTGAAACTTCAATTCGGACTTTCAAACCATTGGCCACCATAGAAGTCCACTATATGAAGAAAAATCCTGGATTGTTTTCCTCATATACCTTAATTTCATTTCAAAGACATGAATGTCTTGGATGACATAGGGGTGAGTAAATTATCAGGAAATGTTTATTCTGGAAGTGAACTTCTCCTTTAATTATATACAGAAAATAAGAAATAAATGCTGGAAAATTCATCTCCAAAACACATAGACTCATCTAAGAACTCTTTAAATTGTTTTATTTTTTAAATCTATATTTTCTAACAAAATGACGTATATCCACAGTGTTTACATAGTATTTTTACATAATACAACAGAGCACAGGGCAGAATGAAGCCACAAAATAATGACACTCTGATTACGTGGACAAACTGGACACAAGTGAGAGATCTGAACATACTAATAACTGTAATATTTATATAAAAAAGTCAAAATGATGAAAAGTGACAAAGAGCATATTAATTCTACCACATGTTATTGTTGCTTTGGTAAGGAAATGTTAGCTAAAAAATGTATGGTTGATGTTAGTTCAGTGATAATTTTTAATTCTAAAATAACCTTAAATGATGTTAAAAATATTACTAAAGTCAAGATTGAAAAGAAGCAGTGTGACTTCCAAAGGATTATGGGATTGATTATGTTTGAATTTCAGCACATAAACTTCACAGACACATTTTTAGCTGTTGTGAATAACAGTGTTAGCACTGAGAATACATCTTTACATAAACCAACCCTCAAGTGCTCAGTTCAGATACATTATATAAAGACGTAAAACAGCTTGTCCAAGGGTCTGTATGTTTGTTCGAAAAGTCACATTTCAAAAATACACAACTTTGCCAAGTTTTTTTTTTTTCTTTTTATCATAATTATTGTAACAATAGTTCACCTTGATTTCAGAACAATGAGAAGAGGAAGGAATCGACTTTGGTGGTAAACACTTCTCACACTCAATCACGTGGTGTTTTTTTATATATATCTTTAAAAACGAACGAAAACAAAAGAAGCTATTACAATTATGTGAAGTCTTTCGAGACTGCCTCGATGAAGTTTGGCGCGGACATGAGAATGGTAAAAGTGCAGATGATGGAGAAAAGTGAAAACGCCACCAGACAGAGCCGATCCACAACTGCTGCTGCAAATTTCCACTCGCTGCAGATGGCCTCGGCCTCATCCTGGTCACGGAACCGCTGTGCGATGTACATCACTTCTGATAGGATACGATGGATCTCCTGTTCGCCTACAAACATCCTAACTGCCTCCCGCTGATCTTCATTTGGTGACCCGCCGACTCGCCCACCGCTGCAAGACACACCAGAGTCGCTGCTGGGTGGGCAGCAAGCGCTGTCAATGGAGTGGTAGCCAAAGTACAGGTTCATGTGACCGTTAGTGGTGGAGTTGGTAGAGGACGGCTGACCAGGCATCACCCCCATCTGAATGCTGCTGGCACTGGCGTGGTGTGCTGGAGAGTGGTCATATTTGTAATTGGCTTTGCGTTCCTCACCCGGCTTTTTCATTCGTAAGAACCAGGCGCACCAGTTGAGCAAGATAACACGCACCTAAAAAGAGCAGGAAGAATCTGCTAAAAGATGAGGCTCTCAGATGAATGAATGAGACATTTCTGTCTTTATCATAGTGAAATGTTGTATGAAGTTGGTGTATATCATTAGATTATGGAGAAAGTGTCCACTAAGGGTTTGTGTGTTTAAAGATTCAGACCTGTTTGAAGCGGCAGGTGCGTCCCTCTGGACATGAACCAAATAAGAAACAGCAGACAGCTGTAGCTAAGAGCTCTTTTCTTCTTGTAAGAGTAGCAGAGGAGACATTAAACTTTAATACAAATAGACCTCATTACCTCTCCAGTGGGAGACCATGATGCCAACTGCACTAGAGTCATTCTACCACTCACCTACATTGCTTATATTCAGGATTTGGAAGGTTTTTGTCAGACGTGTTTTTTTTTTTCAGTTGGATTTTTGAGGGATGCCCCCTAATAGTTGACTAACCGTTAGTCGGCGAGAAGAAGCTTGGTCGACCAAAATTTTATTAGTTGCTTAGTTGCAGAAAAAAAATAATCCACAGGAAGTCACGCAGTCTGTGACGGACAGATCGTTAAGGGCTGGTCTATGTGGTAATATACAGTGGCATGCGAAAGTTTGGGAACCCTTTACAGAATCTGTGAAAATGTAAATAATTTTAACCAAATAAGAGAGATCATACAAAATGCATGTTATTTTTTATTTTGTACTGTCCTGAGAAAGATATTTTACAGAAAAGATGTTTACATATAGTCCACAAGACAAAAAAATTGCTGAAATTATTAAAATAACCCCCTTCAAAAGTTTGGGAACCCTTGGTTCTTAATACTGTGTGTGGTTACCTG